>VUQH01049086.1:1270-25671 GCA_015106775.1 Etroplus canarensis | reverse complement strand
TGAGAAGCTTGGAGACAAAGTCGGAGAGACAAGGCTGAGATGGTTTGGTCATGTTCAGAGGAGGGATAGTGGATATATTGGACAAAGTATGTTGAAGTTGGAGCTGCCAGGAAGGAGGAAAAGAGGAAGACCAAAAAAAGTTTCATGGATGTAGTGGAGGAGGACATGAAGAGTGACAGAAGAGGATGCAAGGGATGGGGTGAAATGGTGGCAAACAATCTGCTCTGGCAATCCACAATGGGAGCAGCTGAAAGAAGAAGAAGGAGAAGAAGAAGAAGAAGAAGAAGGAGAAGAAGAGTACTTTAAATATTATACATGTGTATTATGTGGTGGTATGAAAAAAAAATCTTTTACCCCAAATGAAATGAATGCCCCCAACACACTGCCTGCAATTGTGGCAAATCCACCAGTCATAACAGCATGGATTTCTGATTTGGTCATATCCTTCAAATAGGGACGGATCAGCAGAGGTGCTTCTGTCTGTATAAAAAACATCAAAGAAAACATGGGGATTCATTTGATTAGTTTTCTGCAACTATTCACTAGCAAAGATGTAAACAAAAATACTCTCAAATTAGTGTCAGCGACAACAGCAAGTACCTGCCCAACAAATATATTGCCTGCCACACTCAAGGTCTCTGTGGGAGAGGTTCCCATCGTTATCTGCATAATCCATGAGATCTGCATGCACAAAAACACATGGCCTTTGATCACAGTTTATTTCTGTATGTGCAATATGCACCCAGACCAACAAGAATGTTTAATATGTTGAAAGGGTCACATTTCACCTTCAAGATGAGCCACTGCATAATTCCCAAAAAGTAAAGGATTGACATCACGCTGCTAAAGAACACAATGATGGGCAAAGCCTGTGGAAAACCCATGAAACACATTTAAGATGAATAATTTATAATCCTGGTTAAGGACACATGAATAGTCACTTGCTCATCCACTTACTTGAAAGGCAAAAATTTCAGCAATCAGATTCCCAAAAACAAACGAAGAGCCCTCTTTGGTATAGTCGAGAAATATCTGAAATTATATTGTATAGAAGAGAAATATGGATTACATATCAGTTAATGAATTCATGACATTTGGGGTGCAAGTACTATTACCTCTTATTATAGGAAATAAAGTTGCCAATTAGTAATAATAGGCTGTAAAACACATTATATATTCATTTACAGATCAAATGCCTGTGTGCACACTCAGCCCTTGGAGGACCAAAGAGTAAGGGTGAACACCATAATAAAGCAGTTCTAAAGATAAGCCTGTGTATTTGAGTCAGATAAAGAATATTATACCCAATCAGATGTGTCATAAAAGCAAAGTATGCAAAATAAATTGAAGGTGTTTGGTGTGGTGTGGTCATAAGGAAAGAAGTGAATAAATGTTTATGATATTTGGGAGGTGTATTCTGCATGGATACATTCTTCAGCATAAATCAAAAAAAGATTAGGACTGCTGACTCTATAACTCTGTTACTTCATAATCCTTTAATAGCTAGTGGAATCCGTCATTTTACGAATCATCCTTATAATTTGATTGACAATCAAATACACATGTAAACATGATACCTGCACTTGTTTTCCAAGCCAGTCGAAAGCTATGAGGCCAGGCTCTGTTCGTATGACAAAAAGACCAATACAGAATTGCATCCCAAGACCCCAAAACACAGGCCTCCATGATACCTGAAAAGATTTTGAAAAAAGAAAGTACTTTGGCTATCAATGTATAAAGGGGCCACGACAAAGTTCAGTGTTATTGCAAGAAAGTTCCTCAGCTAAACCTTAAGAGGGGCACAAGTCCAAATGATATCATAAGTCTGATCTAAAACCAGAGATAACTTAAGAAATTGTGCCTAAGATTGTTTCAAAAGTGATGTCATTGGAGTAAGGGTTGTGACTCAGGGAAAAACTCACCATTGTCCTGTGTGCTGAGAAGAGGAATATGAGCAGGACGAACATGCACACACCTCCAAATGAGATGAGCTGTTCAGGACGCTGGCTTGTGTCTAAAACGAGCCACACCACAAGCAAGACTACAACTGCTAAAATGAAAACCCTGCAAAACACAATAAAACAGCACAGGATGACTCAATAGCATGCTTCATCATAGGAGTCCATTATCTTCATACACTTAAGTTAACTCACCATTTTATCCATTTCAAGTGTGATTTAAAGCATCTGACAGCAGGACTGAAACACCGACTGATGTTTTTTCCCTGGTACTTCATCAAAAGTTCAAATGATGTAGCAGCAACAGCCAAACTAGTCAGAACTACAAGAGCGAGGGCCCTCTGGAAATCCAATACACAGGCTGCAATGAAATATGCCACATAACCTACAAAAGAGAAAAGTGGTTGATCAAGATCAATAATTTGTTAAATAAATTTAATAAAACTTCTTTCTGTAAGGGACACTTTATCTAATACACTTCTACTGAATGAACTACCTGCTCCGAGTATGCCCAGGACAGTGTATTTGAAGATTTTTGAATGAGCCTTGATGTAATCCTCTGTGGCGTTAATTGGTCTGGAAACTTGGCTAAAGTACAGGAAAAAATAAGCAGTAAAGTCAACCTAGATATAAAGTATATTTTCAATACTATTCTCTTACGTAACTAGAAGATGATTTTATTTAGTTTTTTTTTCAAGAATTGCAAATTTACTCATATTTTTGCACAAGATTTAAGAAATATTACCCATATCTTGGATTAAAAACAGTAAAATCTTAACATTCGCAGAGTACACTTGCACAGATTTTGCACAGATTTTGGGTTTTTTTTCGATTTTTCAGTTCAAGAGCTTTATTATCATTTCGACCACATGTAGCTGACGCAGAACATAGTAAAATGAAATAGCGTTTCTCCAGGACCTGGTGCAACATATGACATATGACAGAAGGTATCAGTATGAGAAACAGAGCTAGGAATAGGGTTTTTTTTTGTTTGTTTGTTTGTTTTCTACAGTTTAAAATTTAAGTTTAAAAGATTTAAAAAGTAAAGTGCAACGTGTGCAACATGTGCAATAGTTGCAAACAATGCAAAGAACACCCTACAATGCAAAGAACACCCTAATTTTGTACACAGTACAAAGTCCAACATTGTAGAAAACAGTGCACAAGAAAGGCAATGAAAAAGACAATACAAGAACAAGACACTAGCGCCGAAAGTAAAAGAAGTGATGTGCGGTAGCAGCGTTTGAGGTTTGTATATTATATTAAGTATGCACATAAACTGTAAATACAGGCAAAATCAGCAGGTAGAGGCAAAATCCGCCTGCTGTAAAAACTACACCCATAAGCACAGCACTCTCAATAACGCAATAACTACTTTTAAAAACAGCGGGTACTTCAACTGACGCACCTTAAGTACGATCCCAATCCTTTTTTATGCTTTTTGGGCTCACTTCCGATGTTGTTATAATCATTAAAGTCGTCCTCCTGAGAAAAATACAGGTATTTAATTAAAAGAAACGCTGTTTCGTTTTCTTTAAAGGGAGAAAAATAGAAAAAAATAAACGTGATACATACCTGCATTTCAAAAGCCTGGTTGTCCACACCATTCCCATGGCCGTGGGTTACCTTTTCGAGCTGGACACCGTTTTGGTCCGCTGAAAAACAAAACCTTTGTTCACTTTTACGCAGCGGCTTGTGGAAAAGCAGCACCAACTTGAACAACCAGGGGTGACAAACAAGTCACAAACTACACCAATATTTGCTCTGCGAGATAAAGAAACCTTAAAATGTGTCCACAACCGACGCACAAAAATACTTAGAAACAAACAGCATAATGCAAAGAAAAGCAGAATTAATGGCTTACTCATTGTGCGTCCTTCTAGACCCAGCTGTCAAATGCTGCGCTGTAAAAGACACCACAGGGAAGCATACTCTGCCCTCAATTAAATATCTTATCATTAATTAACAGACACGTAATGTACTACTCTGGTTGGTCAGAAAGTACATGACAGTGAGGTCTGTGTCATTCAGCAGAAATGATTTGACGTAGCTCATGAAGCAATACTCATTAGACGTGATGCTGACCATGTTTTGCTTTTGCTGAATTACTGGAACAAGAGAAGTTCGAATTTGAACTGTTTCTATTAGCTGCTGTTAGGTAATTCAGGGAAAGAAATATAGTGGCTCAGTCGTGACTTCATCCTCAGGTGGTTCTACTCCACCTATAAATCATCAATAAACTCACAATTGTAAAGACAGTCGTCCAAAAATAAATCAGTCACAAGTTTGTGAATGTACAACACCATGAGTAAGTAGCTGACAGACATAGTCTGCATAACAGACTGGCTGGCTGTAAACCCATCAGAATTAAACATTTAAAAGCACAATACTCTCATTTATAAAGTAACCTTCATGTGAGACTACCACTGTTTATGCCCTTGTATTATCTTTTAGACTATTGCTTTCAAGAATTAGTAAACTGAGCAAAACATAATCAGAGAGCTTCAAAAATAGCTGTACCTGTTATCTGGTTAATTAAGTATACTGCAGTGCAATCTGTACTTTATTTTCAGGATGATGAGTCACTATCGGATATGAAGGCAGCTGTTTGCTCTGTGAGCTGGTGGTCACATTTAATCTCGTCTAACACATAAAAATCTATGATTCCTTTAATTAATGGTTGGTGGCACTCAAAAGGGGAAAAAGGAATAATTAGCAGATGTTAATAAGCAGTTATAGATTTTTTAGCACAACATTAAATGCATTGGTTCAGTAGCCAAAGAAATTCTTTTTATGTTCACCGTGAAATACTTTCCCAGCAGACTAAGTTTTACTGTTTAGATGTGACAGTAAAAGTTATGACTGAGAAATAAGCCACACTGCTGGATGCTCAATTACACTGGAGGAATAGAAACTCTCTAATGTATTTAAATATGTGCGATTTCTTATTCACAGTCAACACAATGTACCTTTCGGCTGCTCCCTTGTACTCTTCACCAAGGGGTCGCCACAGCTGGTTAATCCGCATTGGAAATCTGGCAGAGGTTTTTACGCCGGATGCCCTTCCTGACGCAACCCTCCATGGTGAGAGGGGCTTGTGTCCCCACCTGGAAATGAATCAGGGACCTTTCGCTTTACAGGCGAATGCGTAAACCACTACGCTACCGGGAGGCCATTCACAGACAACACAATATGTTTGTTTTATCCCTGCATATAGTTACTGATTTCCCCATATATGTTGTTAAAATGGTGCCTTTGTCAACACTTAATAAAACTCATTTATTATTTGTACCTGATACAAAAGTGCAGACTGCCCTTGTGTCTGTTAAAGGGAATTGGGTTCATTACTATAAAGCCTGACTAGCGGGAAGGAAGACTATCCGTGTCTTCACTGCCCTCGATTTTGACTTACAGGACTTTAATAGTTAGCCCTTTCATTAAAATTCAGAGACTGCTAAGAGACTTAAGAGACACTGCCCCTCTTTACCAAATAAGTCTGGTACAACTTGCTTTAAAGGATTCCTTACAAGCCTGCAGGAAGACAATAAAGTGTGAATATCAGTGAGAAACTGGGATGACTTCCAGTTTAGATCCAGATTCAAGCATGACTTTTGGCATTTCACTTTAACAACCTGATTAACATTTTACCAGTTTTACTGGTACTATATAAGCATTATAATTACCTTTTTGTATTTAACTTGGAAAGTCAACCCTGCCATAATGCCTGATTACCAGAAAATCTTTGGCATTAGCATCAAAACAAACCCTTATCTTTAGCTGCACATGCCCTGTGATTTACAACATATCCAGGCAGGGAGTGCTTTTTCATTTGCATCATGATTATGAATAAAGACGGATCAAAGGAAAAGCAGACTGGACAACACTGGGCTGACTTTAAGGTTCACATCCAACTGGTAGTTAGTACCCTGATATATTTGTGATAGGATTATTTTATTGGGAGTATGTTTAAATAACCCAAATTTAAAGGTGCTTTGAGTTGACAATATACCAGTAGTATTTTTCTATACAATATGCATAATAAGCATATTCAATTTGCATTTCATCTGACTGATGAAAGGCACTGCTGGGTTGCATTGTGGGACTTGTATGATTCAGTGTCTTTGGATTTTTTTCTGTAAATCCTTCAGTTAATCAAAGACGAGAACTTCAATAAACTCCGTCATGTACCCCGTTACTGACACAAACATAAAGCTTGATTGTGACAGAGTGTTTAGGGTCCCCTAATATATTCCCCTAATTTTTGCTTTCGATGTTAATATTAACATTGCCCAAGTTACCGTATACAATATCGCCAGCTTTTGTTTGTTGCAGCACTGTCCTGAACCTGAATAAAGATTGTGGTGGACCTTTATCGCGCCGCCGCAGGTCTGTAAGACAGCGTGGAGGGTGTGAATTACCCTTGGAAAGGAAAAGGAAAACGAAGTTAACCTCAGTAGGTTGTAGCCTAGCTATGAAACATTAAAACAATCTAACCCAGCCTGCGAACACTTAGTGCAGACAGTTAAATGGCTGTATAGCTAGTTTACTACAGCTGTTTAACACACTCAGATCAAATGGTAAGCTCCCCGTGCATCGATACGAGACGAGTTGGCTCGTTTGGCTATATTATCTGTTCTGTAGCATGTTGCTAAGCTAGATTGCTAACTCGCTGGCTTGGCTTCGTTATGTGGACAAGAGTTTTAATAGAATTTGTCCAATTTGCGGGCGGATAAGAGCTTGAAAGTCTGTGTTATATGTTTATTTGCTTGTGTTGTATGCGTTTTTTGCATGTTTAGCTTTGGCTGCATAGACGTTGCAGATGTTGTCTACGATTAGCTTGCTAGCTGAAGCTAGCGTTTACACAGGACACTTCTCAGCTGCTAAACAGTTACTCGTCAGCTCTCAGAACAGTTCTTTCTTGTTTTATCAGTCATCTAAGCTCACCCTCCAGTGCCCGGTAGGTAACTGAAGTTGAAGTATAATGTTTTAAGTTAACGCTGAGTGTGTTTTTGTAGGTTTGTGAGACTGTACAGCCATGGGTGACATGAAAACCCCAGATTTTGATGATCTCCTGGCAGCCTTTGACATCCCAGATGCCACTGGATTGGATGCAAAAGAGCCCATCCAGGGGAGCCATGAGGAGACAGAAAGTCAGCTGAAACACACAGAGATGTGTCTGGAGGACAGCTTATTGACTAACCAAACTGTTACAGCTACAGATATTCCAGCTGTCAGTGTTATTGTGAAAAATACAAGTCGACAGGAGCTATTGGAAGGTTTTAGTGAGAGGCTTCAATCTGGATCAACACTGCAAAATGGATTTAGGGGACAAGAGACCTCTGTTGACTCTACAGAGGCAACTGACACTGGCTTCTCCAAGTCTTTTGTCTCTGCTTTGAACGGGGAGACTTCAAGTGAGCTTTCTGCAAAGGCACCTATTCAGCCAAAACCTGAGGAAGCACCATTTTTTTCTCAACCCCGTTCACACTTTAGTCCAGTCTCTAGCCCTGAACATGAAGACAACCAGTCTAGTAGAGAGGAAATGCATTCAAAAAGAGAGACACTCTGTTTCCCAGAAGCTTCAGGTTTTATGGACTCTTCAGTCCCAGACAATCCCCAAAAAATGGACATTAGTGTATTTGATAACTGTTCCAAAGACTCTGATATTTCTAAAAACATTCAAAGGATTGAAGGAGCAGAAAGTACTAGAAGCGAGGAGCCCTCTGACATCTGTGGTAATAGTGAAACAGAGAAAACACCTGGACTACACAGTGCATTTCCCTCACAAATCAATAACCAGAACTTCAGTGAGACCACAGTGGATGCTCCTATCTCTTATCCACAAGTCAAGTCTCAGTCATCTAAATTATCTTCTTGTCTTGAGGCTCTGGCTGCTCTAAATGCTAGAAAAGATCCTAGTGAGCCGACAATTCACAGAGAGTCCCCAGTCATTCAAAATGACTGCATGAAAGCAAGCCCCAAGGTGCCCATATCCCCCCGAAGCCCCAGAAGTCCGCTTGAAGCAGTGAAACGGTTAATGAAGCCTTCTGATAGTCCTGTGAGTATCTGCAGTGATAGTAGTGGCAAAGCATCCCCTGCTGTGGTAACTGGTTCACCCCCAGCCATACCCAAGGTCAGAATTAAGACCATTAAAACTACATCTGGGCAGATCAAGCGCACAGTCACCAGTGTGCTCCCTGATTCAGAAACTGATGAATTCCATTCTGCTTACGAATCCTCTCCATCGCAGAGCATGATAAGCGAAGATTCATACTGCAATGTGTCTCCACATCAGTCTCAGATTGCTGATAGTGTTGTTGGGGTACAGACTAAAGATAGCACAGCTAACACATCTTCAGCAAAAGTTTCACACAGAAAGTCTGAGGAAAACTCTAGGAGGCCAGGTGCAACACAGTCTGCAACAGTAGTCCAAAATACTAAAGTCAAAAGATCTGTCCCACAACAGGTGCAGAAACCAAAGAGAGTATCAGCCACTACAGGCCATACAACTAGCACAAACTTCCTTCCAAAAGCAGTGCACTTAGCTAGTCTAAACCTTGTTCCTCACAGTGTTGCTGCTTCAGTAACTGCACGCTCCACTACCTATCAACAAAGTCAACACACACTCACCTCTACAGTGTACAGTACGGTCCCATTAGTACATCAGGTCAAAACAGCCAGCCCTTATCCCAGTACGTCTAATCCAAACACAGCTGCTGGAACCTTAAACAGACTATTGAACAATGCCAACCCTGTGCCTACGTATGTGCCAAACTTGAACCCACCTCCAGGGAGCAATATCTACCTTCCACCACATGGATACTGCTGCCTCGAGTGTGGGGACTCCTTTGGGGTGGAGAAGAGTCTTGCATTTCATTACAGCAGGAGGAGTGTTCACATAGAAGTAGGGTGTACACACTGCGCAAAGACTTTGGTGTTTTTCAACAAGTGTGCCTTGTTGGCTCATGCAAGAGAACACAAGAACAATGGCATGGTGATGCAGTGCACACAGCTCCATTTGAAGCCCATATCAGAGGACAAAATGTTTGAACCCCTGAGTATTGAACCAGCAAATGTGGGTGCTTACTCTTCACCATTACTCTCACTTAAAAGTGACCCAGTCCTGCCCTTATATCCAGACAATGTCATCCGCCATCGACTCCATTGTTTGGAGTGTAACAAGCAGTTACCTGACTACAAAGTACTTGCAGGCCATTACCAGAAGGTGTCAGAAGATGTGGAAGAACTGGTGAGTACATAATTGACATATTCAAAGATTAGGATGACAACAAATCAAATTAAAAGGCCTAAACTAACAGTGTTTTTGTCTTGCAAAATTTAGCAAGTATCCTAGGTTGTTAGCACATTCTCGTAAGCATTTTTAATTCCACTCGAGGCATAAATCTGCAGATGTCCCTCAAACAGAGGTGGAGAAGTGCATTGGGGGGGGATACTTGTGGCTGTGGATTAATACACAGTTATGGTTTTTATGTGAGCTTATGGCAGAAGGGTGGTGTATATGATATTCAGTGCCCTGATTTATCATAATGAATGGGATGCCTGATGCCACAGTGTGGCTTAACTGATCTGAACTGTATTTGAACAATAACTGATGTCTGTAGCACAGGTGAAAAGGCTAATTCAAGCTGCAGAAAGAATATTTATTTGTATGAGCTTCTTTTTGATTTTAACAGGACTCTTTTCTATAAGAAAAATGTGGACTGTCGTCAGGCACTAGTTTTTGTGTCTTTTTCCATATTTCAAAACTATCTCTTTGTACATTTATTTTGTTTTTTTTAATGACAGATTTGTAAAGTTTGCTCGATGCTGTTGCCTAACAAGTGCAGCTTCAGAGCTCACCTACGCATTCATGCACACAAGTCCCCTTACTGCTGCCCTGAGTGTGGTGCCCTGTGTCGTTCGGCAGACATACAAAAACATGTCAGGGAAAATTGTCTGCACTATGCTCGCAAGGCTTGGTACAAGTAAGTAACTTAGCAAGAAATGTAGGCTTTATTAAAAACTTAGAATGTACATTGCAGTGTTGTAGTAAATCTGTTTCCTTATTCCCAGATGTCTTCACTGTGATATGGTTTTCCGGACCCTTCAAGGACAAAAAACTCACATTGAAGAGAAACACTGTAAAGTCTTTTACAAGTGTTCTGTCTGTCCAGTTGCCTTCAAGACCTCTGACAGCTGTGAACTGCATTTGAAAAATAAACACAGTGCTAGCAAAATAGTTCCTGAGTAAGTTAACATTTCATGGCCTGCCTATTGAAAGCTGTGCTTTTCTTTTCATGTGCTTCTTTAACAGTTTTCTGTTTCTTTTGTAGGGTAATCTTAAAGTGCTCATGTGAGAAAATTTTCAAGAAGAAGCAGCTACTGTTTCAGCATTTCCACCAGAATGCCAGCAAGCGTGTTACGTGTGTTTTCAAGTGTCCAGAATGCAACTCAGTCTTTCCTCAAAAGCACCTGTTAATGCAGCACTTCAAGGTTAGCCCTAAACTTGTATTTTATTCAGAGGTCATGGCGTTTATCATTTTTTTAATAAACTCACTGCAAATTATCTGTTTGCAGCAACTTAAGGAGTTTGTATGTTTGCCCACACCTCCTTAATGCTTGAAAGCTGAATAAAGAAAAACACATAGCAAATTGATTTGCACAAAAACTTTTAAAAATCTGGCAAAAGTGATATCTGAGCTTATAGTAGCATTACAAAATGTGCCCAGCAAAAGTAAGGTGCTATTCTGTGTCATGTTTTCAAATTATTAAACTATTAAAAACCACACACCTGATCCAGAGATCAACAAGATAAATCCACATAGTCCAACAGGACTGTTCTTTCTTAAAACAAATAATAAATGAAACAAAAAACTTGCATTCTAGATCATGATAATGTGAACTTTCTGTTGCTATTTTGCAGGGTGTACATGTAGGAAACATGACAGAGGAGACAGAAAAGCACAAAGAAACAGAACAGACTGACTGGCACCAGGAGTCTCATTTTGTCCAACAACAGAAGAGTCACTGCCCTGTTAAACAAACTGGTAGTGCTAGAGAGAAGTCTGAGCACGACTGCAAAATCCCAACTCGTGTGAAACCCACTGGCTGGACATGTGCCGAGTGTCTCCAGAAGTTCACTGAACGAGACGCCTATGTTTCACATGTAAAGACCAACCACGGAAAGGTAAGGGTGGATCCTCACACTGTCATGTTGAAGCAAAACATTAGCAATGCTTGTATTCTTAGATGCAGCTTGTTTGAGTTAATATTTTCCTAAAATCTTTGAGGATGTACTTGCAGTCTCACACAGAATGTAGCACAGACTAGAGAAATCAGCAAATCATACAAAGACTTGTCCAGATTCCTGTGTTCGGATTACACCGATTTGAGTATGATGGTTTTTCCATGCTTCCTGCTTTCTCTGGGATAAACAGTGAACTTTCACTAATATAAAATGTTCTTAAACTGCGCACAAGATAAATGTAAATGCAAAATTACCACCTGAGTCATAAAACATATATAATGGTCTTTATTCCGTGTGTCTAATGTATTAGTGAATCAGAATTATTACCAGTTGATAACGTGTGTAATTGCTGTCTGCATGCTGCCAAAACCCCAGTTCTCTATATAAGGATCATTGAGAAAGCAGTAGTATTTTTTGTATGAGAGAAGTCTGCAAAAAGCAACAAAAAACAGGCAGGAGCATTTTCAGCCAAAGACACTGTAACAATAGTGTCCGAAGAGTAAGCACAGACTTCTCCAAACAAATGCTTTCCAACTTATTTCCTTAGTGACAATAAAAAAAACAACTGAGCTGGTGAGATTTCCTTGTATAAGAGATGATGGCTCAGGTAACACAAAAAATTAGGTTTGACATCATAGTTGAAAGAAAAAAAAGATGGAAAGAAAAGTAAGGATAACAAGGATCACCTGATATTATGGGATAAAAAAACCATTGTGATGTCCATCCAGGATGAGAACTTTTTTAATCAATGTAGTTTTCATGTGCTGAGCATTTAAAATACCATCAGTGTTGTGAGTGATACGTGTGGACCTTTTTTGGCTTCTGTTTTAGTTTGGCTTCGTATTAGTGAAACAATATTTAGTTTAAACGTGTTAAAAAATTTCTAAGACAGCAAGACCATAATTTTTGCATGTGCATGGGTTGAGCCAGTTCAATATTTTGTACCTTAATTTATTTATGCTCTGCAAAGCAAAAAAATGTTAGATGAATGCTGGATTTTTGCGTGAAATTTGGTGTAAGCACAGATTTGTGCTTTACACACTGTAAATAAAGACCATTGTTAGTATACTTTGTTTTGGTGTGTGAGGGGACAATAATGAATAATTCATTAATAATTGAGATAATAGACACTCTCATCTAGTTTAATTTGTGCATACTCACATAGTCCACCTGAGAACTATGAGTAGTGGTTCTGAAATGCACCCTGAGGTCAGAAGGGTTAGATGCTTTCATGGCATGAGACAAGTGACAGAAGATTTTATTGTGGTTTGAATCTAGTTGAATCCAAAGGATCTATTTAAGCATTGCCCTGTTTGCTTATTGTCTGCTGTGTGACATCTGGTTTGACATCTTCAATTTGGCCTTCTAGATTTTTATTTAGTTATTGACTGACCTCTCATTCAAGTTCATCTCTGCAATATCAGTCAGTCGACCTCATTTTGTCTCACCTTTTTTAAAATATATTTTTTTTTGTCCACAGTCAATGAAGAAATATCCATGTCGACACTGTGAGCAGTCTTTCAACACTGCGGTCAGTCTGAGGCGACACATTCGCAATGACCATGATGGGAATAAGAGAAATTACACTTGTTGGTAAGATTTGAAAATGAAAAGAATAATTTTGGTCACAAAACAATTTTTAAATATATCCTCCTTCCCTATGTATTAGGTATTGTACAGATAACAAGACAATATTTACATCAAGTGTGATGTTGAAGAACCACATCAGTCTTATGCATGGAATAAAAAACCCTGATCTTGGACAGATGCCAAAAACACCGGTCCAGGTATACAAAAACACTATGAGCAAGGTAGCAAATTATAATTTCTCAACACAGATAAAAAATATCTGGATGCAAAATGCAAATGTTAAGTGTGTGTGTAACGTGATTTCCAGGGGCTTGTATCAGCGACACGAGCTGTGGGCATGCAGGCAGAAGATCAGGATGGTGCCGGTAGTCTCCAGGCTCCATCAGCTAAGCGTCTAAAAACTCAGTTCCGCTGTTCAAAGTGTGGCTTCATCACAGACAGCAGTGCAGAGTTCCAGCGGCATATACCTCAGCATAAAACTGATGAAAACACCCCTCAGTGCCTTCACTGTGGCCTGTGTTTCACATCTATGCTGTCTCTCAATAGGCATCTTTTCATTGTACACAAAGTCAAAGATCCAGAGGAAGAAGAAAAAGATGTTATTGACGAGAAGGATAGATCTGCAGAAAATGATGAGGAAAACAATTTGTTTCAAGACCTAAACAAATCAGATCACTCACAGGGAGGAGAGACAGAAAATCCTCACTGTTCCAAGACTACAGACTGTAACTTCAATTCTCAGACACAAGCAAGCTCTCTCCAGCAGTGAGAGCCGTCTATACTCTACTCTAAAGCTGCTTTAATATCCTCAGATTTCATGTGAAAGTTATAAGGAATGATCGATATTTTTATTGAGGTGGTACAAAGATATAATGCCTTTAATTCAAACAACTTATTTAGAGGCAGTGCAGTATAATCAAGCAGATCGATATATTTAATACAGAACAATATTTTCATATTAATTTTTTTAATTTAACCTTATGCTGGTAATATATTAATCTTGCCTTTCAGATATAACTGCACTCCTACTACAGCTAAACATTTCTTATTTCAAAAAAAAATCTTATTGCTCAAATTTTCCATCCACCCTGGCAGGAGACTCAGGAATGTGTGTTTGTTTTACGATCTGGTGTTCACGATTGTTAACGGTTTAGGGGTGGGTTTTCACCTTTTGTAATTTAAGTTTTGTTTTGAAGTATTTAATGCCTCACACTACGACCTGAATGGGCTTCAGGTTGCCTTTTTATGCTACTGCAAAAGTAGAATTTTAATCACCATTTTTTACAACACAGTACAGTTCACTGTTCACTTAAAAGCTTATGCATTCATGGTTTGGCCTTTGTTTTTTGGTTTTATTCTGTTGGTTTTTGGTTATATTTGGGAGAAACAAAGAGGTATTACATGTGTTCTGCAGCAGTATTGAAAATACCTCAAATTGCCAGAAGTGTATTTTTCCGACAAGCGGATAGTCAATGTTACGCCAAATCAGGGTACATTGTTATGGATGATCCAGAGCAGGTGTGAGAGTGAAATTCATCAAGATGTCAGAGTTGATGTTTCATAAATCTGGACCTGGAATCCCGAATAAATACACAATATTTCTTTCTATTTTATAATTTTTTTTTTCTTTTTCTATATTAGCTTTTCTGGACACTTCTTGTTTGCAGGCTCTGATTTGTGAAGCAACACCTCTTGTTTTGTATTGACTTCATGACAGTTCCTACCTCCGTGGTAAATGGCAGTGATTGTTAAACATAGAAAGGCTTTCAGAAGGTGCAGTTAATCTCAGTGCAATGTAAAAAGTTGTATTATGTATTATCCCACATTAATAAATTTTATAAATTATTTTGGGAATGACATTAAGTCGTTATGGTCATATTGACTTAACTGACAAGTGAACTTTTCTATGAAAGTGCTGTATGAGCTTTTTAATTGTAAGTCTCTTACATCACCACTCTGCACTTGTTTAACTGCAGGGACTGAGAGGAAATGTTCAAGATTTGTCTTTTGTAATGCCTGTTTAAAGATATTTGTACTTTTGATACTGTGTATAGTGAGGTCTTGATTAGGAAAGCAATTTGCAAACCTACAGTAGCCATTTAAACCTGGACTCACAGCATTTCTTAAGCCATTACATCTGTTCAGCATGCAGTGGCCCATGTGCCTTGCTGTTACATTAAAGTACTTACAAATAAATCAGTGCATTTTAATTATAGATCTGCTCTGTCTCGTCTTTCATTAGACACATGCTGTGGAAGAAAATATTTCATGTATCTGTGGTGTGATAATTGGTAGTTTAGCACTAAAGTCACGTACTTAAAATCGTCATCAAAAGCCAGAAAGGCATCAGGCACACTAATGTGCATCATGCATCCAATAAGCAACAACCACAGATGGATGACCTCATCCTATTAGAATATTAAGCCCATCCTGTCTCAGTATAACTGTCTGTACCCAAAGAAACAGAAGAGAGTTTTTTTAATTAACCAGCTCCAAATTAGTTGAAAGCAAGTCTGAGAAATGAAAGGCATTGTGGCAATGGTCTGCAGAGGAGGACTCCTGTCTTCTTTCATCCTTATCTCATACATTGCTATGACAACTTCGATGACTCTTGATTTAACTGAGCTGAGAAATAAAGTTTCAAAGCTCAAGGTGAATCCTCGAGGGAATCTGTGGGCAACAGGTATGTAAAAATTATACTGACTGAATATTTTTTATTTTTGAAATACTTACACAGTTTGTATGTTTTCTTCAATAAGGGCATTTCATGGGCAAGAAAAGTGTTATGGATAGTTCCTTTGTGCAGTCTGCCTTTGAGAATATAAATGGTCCTGAAGTCAGAGATGTTGAACCTCTGCATGGAGTGAAAGAACTGCAGGCGCTGCTCATCCAGATGCTGAAAACTGCCCAACAAACACAACAAGAACAGGCACTAGACATGTTAGTTGTTTATTATCACGCATTCACAATTATTGTTGTTTTCAATGGTTCTGTTGTACAACTCACTGTATTTCTTCTGCATTCATTTAGAGAAGGAGGACCTCCAGCTTAATGAACTGTTGCATGGCATCCTGCTGATGAAGAGGAGAGTTTCAGTTCTTGTGAATAATCAGCTACATTATGTTTCTGTTTTCTAATGTAATACATATTAAAGCTAACAAGTGCCAGACTTTACCGGTCTGGTTTTTACTTTTGTGCTTTGTTTTATTAAAAAGCGCAAAGAATATAGTGGAAGAATGTGTTTTCATTTATAGTCAAGTTTTTCCAGGTATGCTTCAGCCACCAGCTTCAGCTAAACGAGGTTTGTGGCGCCTCCTGCTGGTTGGTCCTGAGGAAAGCTTTTAGTTATCGTATCCGGGTGAAAGCGGCAACGTGGTTTTCGTGATATCTCGGCGTTTAAGTGACGACGGTCTTCAGTTATGCCCCTAATAGTGATGTGTGGTTACCCCTGTAGTGGTAAGTCACGAAGGGCAGAGGAGCTGAAGGTGTATTTTGAAGAGAGTGCAGAAAGAAAGGTTCATATTGTTGGAGACGGAAGCCTGGGCGTTGAGAAAAACACTGTTTACGCAGGCAAGTAAGCTCACCACGTCTACATTGGTGTTCTTGTTCATGTTATCCTTCTGTGTCTGTTTCTGCGCTGCTTCCTATGTGTTTTGTATGTTATTATTCACATACTACAGAGGTAATCTTACGACCTCGACAGAGACGAGGTTAGCTGGGGGGAAATAATGAGCAGCACAGCCAGTTCACCCAAATAAAACAATACAAAAATCACCTGCTACTGCTTACTTAATTGTTACCTTCTTAAAAAACTGAAAATCTTGAATGCTAAAAACTGGAGAGTGTTTATAGACGGGCAGCTTTAAATGAATGATAATCTGATAATGGGTGACCATAGCTCAGCAAACTAAATAACACTGGGCTTGTGTGGGGAGGTAGTCTGAAATTTTCAAAAAAAAATACAATGATCTGTGCTGGTTAACGAGTTGGCATCTAGTAATGGCCAAATATATTTGAACAACTTTTACAACTGTTCATACTCTCTTGCTAAGTAAATGCAAAAAGGTTATAAGGAGGCTTACTTTGTATTTATGGTCTCATCTTATTGTTTCAGATGTTGCACTGTATGGTAACCCACTGGGCTTTAGTAGGGATCCATCCCTAGATATATGCATTTTTTTTTTTTTTGCCGTATGTATCAAAGTAAGAGAGACAAGGTTAAGAAGAAGAAGAGATACTTTATTTATCCCCTAATGGGGAACTCACACAACAATTTTCTCCACACGTGTTAACATGCAGTTTTGATTATGTGGGCACACAAACAGAACTAAGGCGTGCAACTGATGAGAGGAAGGTGAGGCAGCCATTGCAGGTGTCAAGGAGCACTGTGGGGGTTCGGTGCCTTGCTCAAGGGCACCTCGGCAGTGCTCAGGGGATTAAGTCGACTCCTCTCTGAGCCTCCAGTGCACCTCGTGTAGGTCCGTGGTGGGCCTTGAATTGGCCTCCGATTCTTCTCCTCCACAGGCGAGTTTCAAACCAGGGCCACTCAGCAGCCTTCTGGTTCCCAGCCTGTCACTGACAGACTGAGCCACTGCTGTGAGATGGTTTATATTCATACACACTTACATAAGGGCAGCACAATGGTGATGGTGTGTCACAGAGGGTCCAGGTTGGGGCCCACAGTCCAAAGACATGCTGAGGGGGGTTATTCTAAATTGACCACAGGTGTGAATGTGAGCATGACTGGCTGTCTGTCTCTCTGCATTGGCCATGTGATGGAGTGGCGAGTGTACCCCGCCTTTCGGCCTACGACAGCTGGGATAGGCTCCAGCGCCCCCTGTGACCCTGAATTGAATAAGTAGAAGAAAATGGATGAATATCAGAATCCTTTATTAATCCCAGGGGTAATACTGCTCAAAAAAATTAAAGGAACACATTGAAAACAAATCAGTTTTAATGGGAAAAAATTATGCTAGATATCTGCACTGATATGGACTGGGTAATGTGTTAGGAACCAAAGGATGCCACGTCATTTGATGGAAATGAAAATTATCAATCTGCAGAGGGCTAAATTCAAAGAAACCAAGAAAATCAAAGTGAAAAAATAATGCCGTAGGCTGGCCTATTTTTCTGAAATTTCATTGCAGCAACTCAAAATGGTACTCAGTAGTTTGTATGGCCCCACGTGCGTGTATGCATGCCTGACAACATCGGGACATGGTCATAATGAGACGACAAATGGTGTCATGGGGCGTCTCCTCCCAGATCTGGACCAGGGCATCACTGAGCTCCTGGGCAGTCTGAGGTGCAACCTTGCAGCTTCAGATGGACTGAAACATAATATCCCAGAGGTGTTCTTTCAGATTTAGGTCAGGTGAGTATGGGGGCCAGTCTATGGTATCAATTCCTCCATCCTCCAGGAACTGCCTGCATACTCTAGCCACATGAGATCGGCTATTTTTGTGCACCAGGATGAACCCAGGACCCACTGCACCAGCGTAGAGTCTGACAGTGGGTCCAGGGATTTCATCCTGATACCTCATGGCAGTTATGGTGTCGTTGCCTAGCCTGTAGAGGTCTGTGCGTCCCTCTATGGGTATGCCTCCCCAGACCATCACTGACCCACCACCAAACCGGTCACATTTAACGATGCAACAAGCAACATAACTTTCTCCACAGCTTCTCTAGACCCTTTCATGTCTGTTACATGTGCTCTAGGTGAACCTGCTCTCATCTGTGCAAAGCACAGGGCACCAGTTGCAGACCTTTCAATTCTGGCACTCTATGGCAAATGCCAATCAAGCTCCATGGTGCAGAGCAGTGAGCACAGGGCCTGCTAGAGGAGGTCGGGCTCTCAGGCCACCCTTATGAAGTCTGTTTCTGATTGCTAGGTCATAGACGTTCACACAAGTGGCCCAATGAAGGTCATTTTGTATTGCTCTGGTAGTGCTCATTCTGCTCTTCTTTGCAGAAAGGAGTAGATACCAGTCCTACTGATGGGTTAAGGACATTCTATGGGCATGTCAAGCTCTCCTACAGTAACTGACTGTCTCCTAGAATCTCCTTCATGGACTTAAAACAGTGCTGTGAGACACAGCAAACCTTTTGGCAATATTGATGTACCATCCTAGAGGAGTTGGACTACCTGTGTAACCTCTCTAGGGTCTGGGTATTACCCTAGCCAAATGCAAAAATAGTGAAAAACCAGTCAGAAATGATGAGGAGGGAAAAATGTCAGTGGCCTCCACCTGTTAAACCGTTCCAGTTTTGGGGATTGTCTCATTGTTGCCCCTCTAGTGCACCTGTTGTTGATTTCATTAACACCAAAGTAGCTGAAACTGATTAACAACCCCTTCTGCTACTTAACTGACAAGATCAATATCCCACTTCATGCTAAACTCTTGTTTAAAACGTGTTCCTTTAATTTTTTCTTTAGTGTTGCATGAGAACTTATTTGAGTTTCTGAAGTGGGGTATGCCAAAAAAAGTTTGAGAACCACTGATACACTGTGTTACTAACTCTAGCAAAAGATACAACAATTCTATTTCTTAGTATTACTGTCATTTACTTTTCTTTGTATTTGTAGTACTTTCTATCATATTCACTAAAAGCTGCAAAGCTTGCGACTTTTTGTTGTAACTTTCCCTGATTGGCATAGCATTCGACAGGCTAACCTTCACTTTACTATAATAAAAAGTCTTCCTTGCATTCTTCACTTGAATCAGGTAAAAGCCCGACTTTACAAAAGTGCATGTCCTGCAGAGCCAGTCCACACGTGGGACATGGTCTTAAGATTTGGGACAGTGGGACAAGAAGAAAAAAACGCTGTGCAGCCCCACATTGAGCGAGACATCTGGTGACCCTATCCCATATGAGCAGTGATTTGGTGGTGATGGGGAGGAAGAACTGCCTTTTAACAGGAAGACGTTTCTGATACAACCACACCGAAGGAGAGGCAGCCATCTGCTATCAGTTTTGGGGGGGTGAAGGAATAGGCAAATCAGAAAAGAGGACTATATAGATATAGATATAGATATATATATAGATATATAGATAGATAGATAGATAGATAACATGTAATGACAGTAGCATAAAAATGCATGAAGAGTGAAAGGAGGGGTGTGAAGGAGAGGTTCACAGTGCACCGTGGGAAATCCCCCAGCAGCCAGTCTACAGTAGCATTACTTTTTTTGGCAGTATGTTTATTGTCTTTTTCAAAATTTTCCACAAACACTTAACATATACACATACATACATATACCCACTACACACACAAACTGTATACCCTTGCATCGTCCCTCAATCTGAATAAACACAATGAAATTGGACTAGTTAATAAATTAGGAAGGAAGGAATAAATAAATAAATAAATAAATAAGATAAAATAGAAAAAAAAGGAAAAAATTAAAAAAAAAAATACATATAGAAAAAGCATTACTAAGGGATTGGATCCAGCCCTAACTATAAGATTTATCATAACTTAAGATTTTCACCCTAATTTTAAAAGAGTGTCAGTCTCCTGAATCCAAACAGAGAGCTGGTTCCACCTGAGAGAGGACTGATAGCCGAAGGCACTGCCTCCCATTGTACTTTTGAAAACTCCCAAGAATCACATAAGCCTGCTCTCTGAGAGCGAAGTGTTGTATTGAGATAGTAGGAGACCAAACCTTTTTTTTTGGGATGTAAGGAATACAGCAGGTCTATGTTGAGCAGAATAAAGTATAAGGTGCAGAAAATCCAACTGTAACATTTCCATATGTGGACGAAGGGTCTCAGGAGGGTGAGCTACTGTAGAGCCTGTTCATTCAGGACTTTCTATCTGTAGATAGGGATTTAAAGTGAAAACGTGGATTTGGGCATCCAACAAAGAATCGCTAATGTGGGAGAAATTTGACATCTGTTCCAAGTCTAGAAGACATTTCTTTTTCTTCAAGCGAGAACCCCAACCCCAAATGCGAATGACACATTTATTGATAATGATGCAATGACCTAGGCTGGAGGTCTCGTTTAGGATTGATGGTGTCTCTCAAGGTGAAAAACAGAACAAAAGGGTGAGGCACAGAAACAAGAATAAACGGGTATGTAGGCCAAACAGGCTTTTGTAGATATACCACCAGAAGGGGAATATTTGAGGTGTGATCCTACTCAGATAAATTATCTCCAATTAGCAGTTAACTTTTTCTGTTACAGTTAAAACTGTATGTCCCATCCATTTGAAGAGACAATAGCGGCTAGCTGTTTAATTATTTATTTCCTTAATTGCTGAGCTCACCAAGAGATCACTTGCACTGAGTAAACTTCTGCAATAACGTAACCTTGTTGGATATGTTTCAGATTCCCAAAAGGAAAAGAATGTCAGAGCATCTCTCAAGGCTGAGGTAGAGAGGTGAGTTTTTCAGATCTGTTCTAAGATTTGACATTACTCTACTGTCACACTTGTTTTATGGTAGTCTTGTTTTTGTCTGCTTGCTTAGGAAGGTCAACAAGGATGACATTGTTATTTTGGACTCATTAAATTACATAAAAGGTAAGTCATAGTAATAAACAATGTGTGCTGTGTGGATTATTATATTAATTAATATTGTGATTCACTTTTTAAAATTGAAATACCTTACAGGCTACCGCTATGAACTGTTCTGTCTCATCAAACATGCACAGACACCACACTGCCTGGTAAGTATACCAAAGAAATGACTTGTAATTAAATTATAACTATTACTTTCATTTGTAATAATGTCATGTTTGTTTGTTTGTTTTCTTTTGTCAAGGTTTACTGTTTGACTTCTGATGAACAGAGCTCATTATGGAACACAGACAGAGATGCTGCTGAGCAGTACACAAAGGACATGTGAGTGAGAAGCCTCTCCACATACAGTATAGGTGCATGTAACTTTATATCTGATTGCTAAAATGAACACTGTTGGATGATGGCTCTTTTTTTGTAGACTGTCTTGTGTATATTTTGTGTTTTGAAGCTTTGATGCATTAGTTCAGAGATTCGAAGCTCCAGACTCCAGAAACAGATGGGACAGCCCTCTCTTCACTATCCTGAAAGATGATACGCTTCCATTTGAAGCCATTTCTGACGCACTTTTCAAAAGAAAAGCACCCCCTCCAAACCAGTCCACTCAGAGTGTAAGGACGTTCACAGATGCTGGTTATAACATTTGAAAGCCTACAATTTTTACAATGTGTACTGTGTCATGACCATTTTTTGACTGATTGTAAAGGAGGCATTCTTTTTCCTTGCAGCAACCACTTTCATCTGCAAACTTTTTGTACGAATTGGACAAAATCACGCAAGATGTCTTAATGGTATGTCTTAATTTTTTCAGTTCATTTAATAGTGCTTCAGTTGGTTTCCTGTGATATTGTTTTGGCTGAATCAGAATATCTTTTGAGTTATGTCCTATTTTAAGCTATAAACTTTATTTATATAGCACTTCTTTTTGAGATAGAAAGTGCTTTGTCATATAATGCGCTTGATAAATGTAATTACAATTTTTCAGGCAGTTTTTAACTCCCAAAAGACAAGTGTTCCTGGGGATCACATCTCAGTTCCAGGAGCTTCAGAAAAGATATCCTTTTCATACATGATTTGCATATGACCATTTATTTTTTTGCACAAGGTTTCTGATTAATCTTTTCGCATTAAACAGGTTTTTGTAGTTGTGTGTGAACAGCCTGTCAGAGTTAATGACTATGTAAAATGTATTGCCTGTGCTAACTTATCTCTAGTTCCTGGTTCCCTCACCAGTGGGGGTGAGGCAAAGTCCTCTGTCTGAATGACATTAGAAGAGGAAGGTGAGTTAATCAGAAGACTTAAAAGGAAGGTAAAACTACTAAGCAATGTTAAAGGTCCTGCCTGTATTAACATTCTGTGGGATATGTGTGGTTGGGAGAAACCAAATTATGTTTGTGGATTTTCATTGGCAGCAGGAATGTGCCGCTCCTTCACAGAGGCAAACACTTTGATTTTCTTCTTTGAATGTGTTGGTCCAAGTAGAACATAAATTAAAAGCCTTTTTGGTTCTGTGCTGTTCAGCCTTTAATGAAATAAGAATAATTATAATTTGCAGTGATGCCAGTAACATTCACTACATGTTGTTTTGATATGTTGTCCTACATAAAACTTAAAATGTGATGTCATGACTTAGAAATAGTTTTGATTTCCATTATACTCCTTAACTTAATGATAAACATCGAGCTCACCAGGAGCATCAACATGGCAGAGCTGCGGAAACTACGGCGCCAGTTCATCAGTTACACCAAGATGCACCCAACAGACAACACTGGACAAATTGCTAATATGTTTGTTCAGTATTTAAATAAGAGTCTTCATTGAAATTTTATAGTGTTTATTTTGCTTACATTTTCTTTGACAGCTAAATGTATTTTAATATTTGTTGTATGTTTTGGTGAGGGTACATGAATTTGAAACTTTATAAAAACATATATGGGTCATTGATGTGATATGCATGTTTTTGTGTCTCAGTGCATCATTTCTGTTTGAAATAATTTATTCAATTTATGACTGTAGGAGCTTATTCTAAAAAAAACATTTAGTTTGAATATGTTTTCAGTGCATTGAACTAATATACAGTATATTATTTTATATTTTTTTTGTCTCTTCTCAGCTGCTCCCTTCCTTTAGGGGTTTTCACAGCAGATCTGCCTCCATCCTGCACTATCCCTTGCATCCTCTTCTGTCACATCAACCCTTTTCATGCCTTCCCTCACTACATCCACAAAACTTCTATTTGGTCTTCCTCTTTTCTTCCTGCATGGCATCTTCAACATCCTTTGCCCAATATATCCACTATCCACACACGTCCAAGCCATCTCAACCATGCTTCTCTGACTTTGTCTCCAAACTGCTAGACCTGAGCTGTCCCTCTGATGTACTCATTTCCAATCCTGTCCATCCTGGTCACTCCCAGCAAAAATCTCATTACCTTTAACTCCGTAACCTCCAGCTCCACTTTCCATCTTTCTACAGTGCCACCGTCTCCAAACCATACATCACATAGCACATCTCACTACCATCTTTTAGGCCTTTCTTTTCACTCTTGTCGCTGTCCTTCTAACACAAAGCACCTGACACTTGTCTCCACCCACTCCACCCTGTCTGCACTCTCCTCTTCACCTCTCTTGTGCATTGTCCATTGCTTTAGATGGTTGACCCAAGGTATTTAAGCTTGTCCACGTTCACTACCTCTACTCCTTTCATCTTCATCATTTCACTTGCCTCCCTCTCATTCACAAATATATTCTGTCTTGCTTCCACTGACTTTCAATCTTCTTTTCTCCAGTGCATAACTCTCCAGGCTCTCTTCCACCTGCTCTCTCACTAGAGATCACAATGTCATCTGCAAACATCAGTCCACAGAGGCTTCTGCCTGACCTCTTCTGTCAAACTGTCCATAACAGTACTCTTTCTTGGCATGAAGCTATACTGCTGATCACTCATGGTCACCTCTCTCCTTAACCTAGCTTCTACAACTCTTTCCCATATGTTCATGGTATTCCTGATCAGCTTTATTCTTTTGTAGCTGGATCTGTGCGACGACACCCCCCCCCCCCCCCCCCCCCCCCCCCCTCCTCCT
>VUQH01049079.1:7348-27577 GCA_015106775.1 Etroplus canarensis | reverse complement strand
GAAATACGTGTTCACTACAGCCATTTCCATCCTTTTTGCAAAATCCACTACCATCTGTCCCTCCACATTCCTCTCCTTAACGCCATACTTACCCAACACCTCCTCATCCCCTCTGTTCCCTTCACCTACATGCCCATTGAAGTCTGCTCCAATCACCACTCTCTCTCCCCTGGGAATATTCTCTACCACTTTATCCAACTTACTCCAGAATTCCTCTTTCTCCTCTAACTGGCATCCAACTTGTGGGGCATATGCACTAACAACATTTGGCATCACACCTTCAGTTTCCAGCATATCCCAAGGCGATTTGCTTTTTTAGAGGCCAAAAGGTACTTTATTTTGATGGTTTATATACACCTTTATGGCACAATAACCCCATTAAAAAAGACAACATTAGGATGTTATGAATTCAGTGATTATGAAAATTAATAAAATTTATACTTAATTGAAAATAGTAGGACGACAACATTTTAAATGATTAAACTGAGAAATGTAGGAGGGCATTTTATACAAGATAAAGTGGAACATCCATATATATTTTTCAGGAAGGTCATTAATTTAACTGGGCAAGACAAAGCCAAACCACACATACTGCTCTATAGAAAAAAGATTCTGGGTGGGGTGTTCAGCTGGCCAGACCTTCCTCCCATATTAAAAAAAAAAATTACAAAGGAGGCTCTAACTGTGGAGCATCAAGCAAGAATGGGAAAACATTTCACTTTTAAAACTACAGCATCTGTGCACCTCAGTTCCCAAACACTTACAGAATTTTGTTTAAAAAGACAGGTGATGCCCCACAGTGGTAACCACAGTCTTCACCTTAGTTGACCTCCAGAGACCTAAAATCTTGTTTGGGATGCAACAGGTCTATGTTGAGCAGACTGAAGCACAAGGCACAGAAAAGCCAAATGTATGTCCTACACCTCTACGATTATAACTGCTTAGGAAATTGGTACACACTGACACCCATAATCTTCACAGAAAAATAATCCTTTTGTCTAAACTTTTTTTGGACCACCTGATGTTTTGTTTCAATGTAAGACTATGTTTTCACTGCAGGCAATTCTGATTTTTTTGCATGGACATTCACATTATAATTTAAATGCGACTGCCATCAGACTCCAGGGTGATCAGTCTCCAGCCCTGAAGTGATGTACATTTTTCAGAAGAAAGCATGACGTCACAAGCAGCACACTGTGTTTATGGAAGAAAATATCAGCATGTGAGTAAAACTTGTGCATTTTTGACTTTTGATCTTGTCATGTCTCACCTCCTCCAGCACAGAATTATGTCTCACTTCCATGACAGAAAAGTCTGATGAAATGCAACATGACCATTCAGACTGAGGTCACTTTGAAAAACATGGGATATGTATCTGATTCAGGACCACATATGGAAGTGGCCTGAATCCGATTTGACAAAATCCAATCTGGGCTGTGCAGAATGCCATGGACAACTCAAATATGGGTCACATGAGGGCATAAAAATCAGATTTGGGACACTTTTGCCTGCAGTAGGAATGTAGCGTAAAATAATGGCCAGATTCAAATGGTAGTTTATTTCTGGAAAATCAAGGTCACCTGAGGATGAATCCAGAAAAAAAAGACAGGTGTTTGTAAAGCAACCTTAACCTTAGTACTGCTAGACCTCAATATAGTAATGTCCCAGATAAGTTTCGTGTACTGCCGGTCGTCTATATATTGACCACTTCCAGTGTTTTCATTCACTGCCGGTCGACTAGCTGGTCGTATAGCTGGCAGGACTAGGGTTAATGTTCCTTTCGTACTTCTAACCAAATTTGTTCTCAACAAACTACAGTACATGTGCCAGTAAGGTTGCCAGTTGAACACACTGTGACAGTAACTGAAAATACACCTTCAGGTGCAGTACTACTGTTATGAGCTGTAGCAAATTCACACACAGCCAGCAAGAACAAAAGTGACATTATTGCATCCTTGTGATACAAAATTAAATGGCGGGTTCATATGATGTGAATGCTACTATAGAATCATAGACAGATTAGGACCTCACAGTCAAAGGTGATAATAAACTGGTGCCCAACAGATAATCGATAACTCACCAATATATGAATGACTTGGCACAATGTAGAACACATAGTCAAATACATATGGAGATATATGGAGAATATATATATTAGGATAACATGAAAAAATGTGAATTTACTGTTAAATATTTTTTTAAATTGTTAAATTACAAATCCTGTTGAAAAAATAATTTTGAGAAATGGTCAGTGGTCTGACTTATCCAGAGATTTAGGAGCGCAATTTTTTACATTTTCACAATTCAGGCATCACAAAATAGTCTGTATGCCTTAATATTCAGTAATCAGTCACTTTTAATGCACGCTTTTTCAAATTATTATTTTTTCTCAAAATTGTGAGTTGCCAAAAAATAACAAGAAAAAAGTGCCACTTCCTGAAAAGCATGGCCCATCACTGTGACCTGATATTTCACTAGCATGTCACCATAAAATGCTTTTTAAAAACAGCTGCAGGAAGGAATTTAAGTGAGAAGCTTATCATGCACAAATAACAGAAAAAAAGAAAATCATATGTAAACCACAGTAACTGTCAAAAGGGAAAAAACGGAATGCCTGAACAGGCCAGAGCTAAGCAGGAACTCATACCAGGATTTACAGATGCTGTTGTGCTGCTGTCACAGGAAGCAAAATCTCAAGTGGAAGGCTTTAGAACAGCGACATGTAGCAGTGTTAGGAAATAGCCCTCGTATCAATTTACCAGTAATGTCACATATTATGTTCACTCTCAATGCCTAAATTTCAGTGATCACTGGTGTTTGCTGACTATATAAAAATGATCTTTCAGGCTGTGACCAAACAATGGAAGAACTGCTTACAATTCTACTTATCAGTTAAAGGAAAAGATTATGTTTTTGAGCCAGTTGTCCATTTGGTCAACTACTGCCATAGTAGACAGACACAAAAAAACTTTCATGTTTCCCTAGTAGACCATCTTTTCTGTAGACTTATGTGACAAATGATTCAGTAACTCTATAATCTCTCAAATCCATGAATGTTACATTCTTGAACTATCATCATATGGAGTTAAACCAAATGGCAACTATGTAACCAAGCAGTATGCAAGTATACTTACATCTACAATAAAGAAGTCCAACCAACACCAGGCATTAGTAAAGTACTTGACAAAGCCATAAGCCACCCACTTCAGCAACATCTCCAGGATGAAGATATAGGTGAAAACCCGATCAGCATACTCCAGAATGATACGGACAGTCTTCCTCTGTTCTATGTACACATCTTCAAAGGCCTAAAGAGCAGCAGAGAAACATCACACAGGCACTGTAATAACTTAGTATTTATCACTGAGACATTACAGTGAGTACACTGCCCCACCTTATATTATTTTTTGATTTGCATAAGACTAATATGGATGGCCAATATTATTATCAATATGAGTATTTTTTTTGTGAGTGATGAATAGGACACAACTGAATTACTTCCCTTTTCTAAGTCATCTTTAATTAGTTTACATTTTAAGGCAGATAATAAGCTTTGCTTGTTTGTACTTTGTTTACATAGTATAGAAAAAGGCTGATAAAGAATAAATTAGTATAGGTCATGATTCCCTCCATTGTCTGTATCCATTCTTCAGTGCATAAGTGTTTGATTTTACTAGAGGCTTTCCCCTTCTAAAAAGATGCAAACCTAAGCTACATGCTTCTGGTTGAAAGGTGGGAGTATTACAGCACTTCGCTCTCCATTAATGACAATAATATCAAGAGCAGCTGCAGAAGAAAAGCAGGAGATGCTCTCGCTTGTTTACATCCTTAGAAGTAAATGATATGCATGAAATTATTAATTGATTTTTAAAAATGTTCCGATTGGTTGCTTATAATAATAATAATAATAATAATAATAATAATAATAATAATAATAATAATAATAATAATAATAATAATAATAATAATTAGACATTGCAGTAGGGTACGTACATTATGTTCATGAGCATGTTCAAAACTGGAAACGTGCTTACAGTACATGTTTATATATGCGTGCGTGTGCCTGTGCTCTTACCAGGGCTCCGCTGCTGAGCAGGATCATGAAAATAATCAAGGTTTCAAACCAGTTGTGCTCCACTATCAGGTAGCAGGTCTTCCTTAGGAACCACCAGTGTTTACCCCAGCCATGAGTGATGGGAACATCACAGCACTTGTATTTGGCCACACATTCTACATGCCAAATGAAAACACAATTGTTGATACACATTGAAGAATAAATCGCGTGTCTCTTTGTCATCAACATGGTATGTTGATATCAATTTGTGTATACTCATTGAACTTACTAACCACAAAGTCAGATACTAAATATCACCTACCATCTGTCCAGCAGGGTTCTGGATCAATATACTCCTCCACAACCTCTACCACTGCAACCTCCTCCACGTCAGGCTTGATGTCTATTGTGCTGCCCTCAGACGAGCTGGTGTCATCCAGCTAGGACAAAGAGATCAGTTCATCCTCTGAATTTCTATGAATGTTAGCAGTAAGATGCTGAAAGTGTATAATATATATAAGGCACAGTGCCAGTGAAGCCATTACATTATTGCCCCCCTTCAGTTTATATTTATGATATGATTTATTACTTGAGGTATACATGCTATGACCATGTATCATAGGTAATTTTCCCTTTGCCAGAGTTATTAAAAGTCATATTAGTAAATAAAGAAGACCAGTGACTGATTGCACTGCTAATAATGGTCAATGGTGTACTTGTTTAATAAAGATTCTTTACTAACGATGGGTGTATTTACGTGTGATAAAGGAATTAAATAAACACTTCCTACGTGTAGATGTACACTCAAACAGTTTGGTTCAAAACACACAAAAACCCTGTTTTCAAAAATGTAATTACATAGATGTCTGGATGAATTTAACTCAGGTGTTACAGCAGAATAACATTTGTTAAAAAATGAATTACTGATTCTTAATGTCATGATTCCTGTGTGGTCCCAGGGTCTTTAGTCTTTGGACTAGTTTATTATTTTATGCTCTGTTTGGTTTCTTTATTCTTAGTTTTGTTTATTGTTAGGCTTTGATTCCTAATCAATTCCTCATTATCCTGAGCCTTTTAGTTTGTTTCTGTTATGGAACTAATTATGTCCCTTCAGTGTTACCCCCTGTCTCATCCTTCTGTGTTTTCCCCTCTGTTCAGTTCATGTTTCTGAATTTCAGTTTTGGTTTTTCCCATTTTACTTTTGTAGTCAGTTCCTTCTTTGTCTTGCTTTGAGTTTTGCGGTTGCCTGTATTGTCCACACCTGTGTCAAGTTTGACCCAGCTGTCTCCACCTCACTTACCTGTTCCGTTCTGCCTGTGTCTGTTAGCGTCCCTGTGTGCTTCCCTGTATCTGAGCCAGTGCTCTTTTGGATTTTGTTCTTTGTCTTTTGAGCCTTGTTTGTGAACCTTGTTAGACTTTTCAATCAGCCTCAATAAATTTCTGTTTATTCTGTCTGCCTCCTGCATCTGCATTTGGGTTCCCACTCTTGTGAAACATTACGAAGCAGTTACAATAACGATACAAAATGTGACCAATTGTTTAGCAAACTGAAGGAAAATGTTACAAATTCAGATGAGATGCTGGGATCTATATATAACTTTCATGAGGTGTCATACTTGCTTTGCATCTGCTTCATGAACATTCGTGAAATTTGCTGAATCAGCCCAATGTGGTTATGAAAGATAAGGGATGCATTTATAAAATTTAAGAAGCAATTACAACAGCCTACAACACAGCTGTGACATGTTGTTAGTTTCAAGAAAGCCTTTGTGAAAGTTTTAGAAATACAAAGATTTGACCAAGTCCTGCAAATCCTCAATGAATTCAATCACAAAGTACTTAGGGCACGTTTGGGATTCACTACAAACCAAATATGCATTGATTCATAGTCCCATATGTAGGATCAGGGATTTATTCCAAAAAAAGTAAGCACACTCTTGTGAACATGTGAATACTAACACAGACAGTTCAATTCACTGGGGAGTGAATTTGTATTTTATCATCTTAAATTGTCATCAAAGGAATGCAATCACCCCTTCTTCCCCAATTTCTCTTTTCCCCCATTCTGTTTACCAAAAAAAAAAAACAGATGCTTTTCTGATTGGCTGTTATCAGTATTCTCTGTGTTTTCTCCCTGCAGCGTACCCTGTGGCTGGCTATGGTGCCGGGAAGATTTTTGTGGCTGAGGCAGCCCAGTGGAATATGAACTTGGTACAGGTACAGTAGTGATGTAGCTGCATTATCTTCTTTCTGCTTACAACAAACTAGGTCAAGGTGACCCATGAATCAGACTTCTCTACACACTTTGGGTCTAGCCTATCCTTCTCCTACATTTACATTTGAGTCTGTTTCTCTGTCTTCTCACCATGCCTATCTGTTGTCTGCCTGCTGTTTTTGGCTGTCTGCAGGGTCAGCACTCTGTCTCAGTGGAATAGTGCTTCTGTCTATATGGATGTTCTCAAGTGTCAGTTAAACTAAGTCTCTAAGTCTCTCAGAACTCGGACCAGTTCTACTTACCAAATATTACATTGTAAAGTAATTTTATTCTGTTTACTCTAGTGTTGCATCACTTCCTATCGTGTTAAATTTAGCCACCTCAGTGCATGTCTTAAGCATGGGAAATGTTGCTGTAATCTCATCTCCATTCTCCATTCAACCTTACCAGTCCATGGTACTTACATCTTTACTGTTCTCCACATCTGATTCACTGCTGAAGTCTTCTGTATTAAGGTTTTCAAAGTCAGACTCGCCAACAGCAATAGGAACACAGACAGTAAGGTTTGGATTGTGGATGAAGGACATGTAGTCTTCATCAATCATGTACTTTCCCACACTGCTCCCAATGCCACTGGTAGTGCCATTGCCATTTTTAGCATAGTCCAGTCCACGGTTGATGTCCACTGTGTGGTTTGCAATGCAGTTGAGCTTCTTCTCATACATTTCATCCAGAGGTTTCTGTTCATCTTCGATAGGCTGCTAGTCATAGTAATAAAACAGCAAATACAAATGTGCATTTAGAAAGCAAGACTGCCATTAAATAAATGTCTGACAGAAACACATACGTTATTTAACAAGCAGGAATTGCTGATGCATATGAATATTTAATTATGTGGTACCTTCTTTAGCACCGTGGCTACAAAGACCCGCATGTTTGCCTTGAACCAGGCAACCCCTCTCTTAATGCGGGCAACCGCAAGCTGGAGGTTGTTGGGTTCACCATCATCATCAGTGGCAGCAAGGTTATCTGCACTGAATGAGCTCAGCAGCAGGGCCAGGAACAGGTTCAGCACCACAAGATTTCCAATCACCATCACCATCATGAAGACGATTAGACACATAGCCTGTCCAGCCACCTCCATGCAGTCCCACATGGTCTCAATCCACTCCCCACACAACACTCTGAACACAATTAGGAAGGAGTGGAAGAAGTCATTCATGTGCCAACGTGGCAGCTCACAGTCAAGTGCGATCTTACACACACAGTCCTTGTAGCTCTTGCCAAACAATTGCATTCCCACCACAGCAAAGATGAAGACGATGATGGCCAACACAAGGGTCAGATTACCCAGAGCTCCCACTGAGTTACCAATGATCTTGATCAGCATGTTGAGGGTTGGCCATGATTTGGCCAGTTTGAACACTCTTAACTACAAGAGAAACAGAAGACAGGATTGTTTCATAGTTTTTCAAATTTGAAATTCAAAGTCAAAGTCAACTTCACTGTCAACACTGTCAACACTGTCATATGTACAGGACACACACAGGCTCAAAATCATTTTCCCCCAATTTATGGTGTTTAAACAAAGCTGTAAGTTAAAAATCAATTAAAATCTGGTAATCTGGTAACAGTTTAATATTTACGGAAGCAAGGTTTAACTTCATCTTGATTTGATGACAGTAAAGAAGCGAGTTAAGCATACAAGACCGAAGTATCATTTACCTGACCCTCGCCTGCACATGAGGGCCACAAAAGGTGAGCAAAAATTGACTTGCCACCTTCTTTTCTTTTCCACTTACCAATCGGAAAGACCTGAGCACTGACAGGCCTTCCACATCAGCCAGTCCCAGCTCAACTAAACTCAGAGTCACAATGAAGCCATCAAAGCAGTTCCAGCCTTCCTGGAAGTAATAGTAGGGATCCATGGCAATCAGCTTGGCAAACATCTCCCCAGCAAAGATACCAGTAAAAACCTAAAGACCCACATAAAAAAACATGAATTTCAAACTGGCTGAAAATTACAATCATGGTATCATTTTTATCTAAAACATTGAATTTATTCATGTAATTCCATTGTGACACAGGATTACAAGGCATGCTTAGATTACCTTCAAAGTACTTCTGATTAAAAATGAATGCGGATATGATAAGATTGATGTCAGGCTAAGGTTCAAGAGCAATGACACTAAGTTTCTGCAGAATTTGCCCTAAATTGTACGACTCTTACTCTTTTCCATATTGCTGATCATGACTTCAGTTAGAGCTGCAGAGAACACCCAGTGATTCACACTGCACCATCCATCATACTGCGTAGACTCCTTGGAGTTCAGTTCCTAGAACGCATGCCAGCGCAATGACCTCATTTCCTGTCTTAATTCTGACAATGTGCCAATATCTCTGCCCTCAGACAGCTGTGCTACAGTGATATCTGATAGCATGGGCAGAGCGCAGACAAATCAAAATGTCTGTGACAAATCTAGTTATTATGTACTCTGTCATACGAGTCTTGAACAGCCTTATGTCTGTATGTAAACAACTGAGAGTGAGATTAGCAGAGTGGAATGAAGCAAGGTGCAATGGAAAAGAAGTGAGTGACCTAAGCGGATGTGATAACAGTTGGTGGGGCAGGCTGTTAACATTAAAATGGAACTAAATCTTTAATGAGGCCCCATCAGATTCCTGTATATGCTATGGTTATGTGTCCTTAAGTGCACATGCCAAATGATGCTTTGATGAGTTGGTTTGAGGTTATTTAGACAGTGCAAGCTAAATCTGCAAAGCTTCTGTAATGCCTGAGAGATAATGAGCTTCATGCAGGCATAATAAACTACAAAAACAAACTAAAATAGTAAAAGAAAGGACCAAATAAGAACTGTGGTTTCTCACCAGGTTGCCAACAGACAGAACCTCCTCAAAATGTTCAGTCATGGGGTAGTGCTCCATGGCCATGAAAAGAGTGTTGAGAACAATACAGATGGTGATGGCGAGGTCAACAAATGGGTCCATGACAATCAAGTAGACTATGTGCTTGATCTTTAGCCAGATGGGACAACATTCCCAGATGAGAAAGATGTTGGCAAATTTATACCAGCAGGGAGGACATTTTCTCTGAGACTCCTCCAACTCTGCAAGAAGAGCCAAAGGAACAGAAAAACAGTGTAAACCATTGAACATGGAATCTCTTAATTCACACAAAAAAAATAAGGCTTCCAGTATCATCATATCTACCATTAACCTCCTGGTGATTAGTTACTAATTGAAAGTGACTCCATTTGTATCTGATTTAGTTTATTTCCATATATAAAATGTTATTTTGACATTTAATTCCAAACATTAAAGTATATATTGCTATGATCACATCTCATTCAGGTGAAAACTATATGCAACTTTTCAAAAGCTGGACAAACAGCTGTCATTTAGTTGATACTGAACAACTGCTGTTGCTTCTAAAAGTAACTTGTGCAGTTTCTCTGTCCAGATTAAAGTGATACAGATCACATTTTAGCACTAAGAACAAATTTGAAGTTCAATGAAAGAAAAAGAGAAGCACATGCACTCTGTACCCTCTATCAGTGTGTTGGTGACTACACTCATCTGACTGTTGGCGCGGTCCTTTCCTTTGAAGGAGGAGTTGAGCTGATCCACAGATACCATGAGAGAGCCAGAGTGCTTCTTCTTAATCTCAACGTCTGTAGTCTGTACTCAGAGAAAGATATGTCAGTCAGAGACAGTGATTACATGAATACAAACACACATTTAAGATCATGCTCTGCAGCTATCTAAACCATAAATGATGTCTGAGATCTGCTCACAATAAAAAAGAAGTGGCTCTGCACATCAGAATCAGAATCAGAATTAGAATTGTTTATTAATCCCAGGAGGGAAGTTGCTTCATTAAATCGAATTAGAATGTACACATTCCAAAAATTAAGTAATTTGTAGATTTGAAGCAATTTCTAGAAAATATCACCTCATATATTTCATGTTCATACTGTAAATTCTCAAATATGTTTCTTAAATTAGCCCAACCAAGGAAAGAACAGAGGTCCTTATTTAAAACACACTTTTTGGAGAGAGGCCTTAATTTCCACTTCCTCTGATTTCCTCTACATATGATGTTTTAGGGAGAAGTCATTATAGTGACTTGTATTTGAGAATTTAAAGTACGCTTTCTGATCCCTTCATCAGGTACTGTGCATGACAAAAAATACAATCCCTAAGCATCATTAAAAGATTAAAATGCATGCAGAGGCATGCACATCAACAAGAGAGGGGAATTCAAGACATTGTTTGCTGATACACCATGCTAAATTTTAAGAGAAGTAAAGGGTAAAAGCAGGTAGATTGGTTGACAATAAAAGAGGGGACTACCATGCTAGCTAAAATGAGGAGAGATATTGCTACATAAAAAAGTTTCATATTTGTTGTTGCACCATCCAGTGGCTCAGGAGCGGAGGAAAATGAGGACAAGTAGGAAGCGAAGAGGAAAAAGTAGAAAAGTAGATAAGAATAGGTAAAGAAAACAGTATGTATCCAGATGTGCACAGCCCTCAAGAAGGAAGAAGTAGAATTAGGGATTCAGAAAATTTTGTATGATAAAATTTCTTTGTCTTTTAGATGGGCCTTCTAAAAAAATGACAATAAGCTTAGAAATAAATGATAATAAGCTTAGTAATAATGTGTCCCCCGTAGTGTAGTGATTCACACATTCACCTTACAAGCGAAAAGTTCCTGATTCGATTCTAGGAAGGGAAACAAGCCCCTCTCACCACGGAGGGTTGCATTAAGAAGGACATCCAGTGTAAAACCTCTGCCAAATTACCAATGCGGATTAATTCACTGTGGCGACCCCTTGGAGAAAATACAAGGGAACAGCCGAAGGTACAATAAGCTTAGTAATAGAACTGATAGAGAGAATGAGAGGGACTGATCTCATATTCCATTACTGTTAAGATATTATTTCAGTGAAATAATGGTGCTGGCAAGGCAGTGAGTTTGTGGATACTGTTTAAGCTGGTTAGTGACTTCTAGTGCTGTTAAAAATAGGTGAAAAAGGGAATTAATCAGGCTGGAAGTGTAAGTGTCAATGTATGATGAAATAATAAAACAGACTCTAGTTATTCAGGGAATGAAAAAATAGATTCTGAGTTTAGGGAAAAGAGGAACAAGAGCCAGGGGGATGAGATAGTGAAGGAGAAGCTGCAGAGATCAGGGCCACCACCATCATGCCTAGACTGTATTGGTGTCCCATGGACGTCCTTACACTGTCATCAGTGGCTGCCTTATCTATTTTCACCTCAGGCAGAAGTCGTCTGCCAGGCCCAGGGCCGATGAGAGACACCACGCCATTGCAGTCCACTGTGCTGTTCCTCTTCCCTCCAGAGTGGGGAGCCAGTGGATGGATGCGTGATGAGCCTTGGCTGTAGCCACTGTAGCTGTTGCGACGGTAAGGAATGAACAGGGAGCCTCGACGGTCTTCACTCTCCTCTACTGTACTATGCTCATCATCTGCAAATTCGTTCTCTGAGCCAATGTCCTTGGAACGGCCTTTGAAGCTGAAGATGCTGCTTCGGCTGTTGTGGCGCGACATGAAGGGTGAGCCTGGGATGCTGAGTAGTGACTGATGGAGGAGAGAGAGCATTAAGGAGTTATTAAAAGCATCAGGAGTTAGTTGACGTGTAAATAAAAGGGGCGATATATGAGGTATATATTTCAAGAATAAATCAGAGGATAGCGATACGCAGAAATGAGCAATATTAAACCAAATGGAAAATTAGTTCACAAAAAGGCACTAAATATAACTATAAAAGTTTTGATACATGTTCTACGTCTTTTCTAAAAATAATATTTTGATTTCCCATGCTTCCTGATACCAAGAAGTTTATAAATAATTAACTGACAGTTATCTACATGAATAAACAATTTGACAAGATTATCAAACCTTGTCTAATTTGACAAGATTATCCCGCCCATGGATCGCTACATTGGAGGCGATCCATGGGAGGGGTTTGCGTGGTGGGGGCTTTGCGAGTACTCATGATCCCAGGAGCTATGTTGTCAGGGGCAGCTCTATGGCTAGCGCCTGGCGGCCAGGTTTTTGCCCATGGAACCCGGCCGCGATCAGCCCAAAGGAATTTGAGCTGGTGCATGAGGTTGAGAGACGTAAACGCACTGCTTGGGTTCTGGAACCATACTCCTGAAGAGGGGTTGGATCTTGGCCTTTTCTGGAGCTCACCCGGGTAAGAGAAGGCTGGTGGGGGTGGGCATTCTTGTACCCCCCCACCTGGCTTCCTCTATGTTGGGGTTTTCCCCAGTGGACAAAAGGGTAATTTCCCCTTTCCTTCGGGTTGGGAAATGGGTTCTGACCATCATTTGTGCCTATGCGCCAAATGATGTTTCAGAGTAACCACCCTTTTTGGAGTCTCTGACTGGTGTGCTTAAAGAGCTCCTCTGGGAAACACCATTGTTCTGCACGTGGGCAATGACAGTGACTGGGAAGAACGGCCTGCCCGATCTGAACCCAAGTGGTGTACAGTTATTGGATTTCCGTTTTAACCACAGTTTATCCATAACGAACACCATGTACAAGCAGAAGGGCATCCATATGTGTACTTGGCACTAAGTCGTCCTAGGTTGCAGGTCGATGATCAATTTCTCTATCATGTCATCAGACCTTAGACTATATGTTTTGGACACTAGGGTGCGGAGATGTCTTTAACTCCCACCTTCAGCGGAACTTCAACCACATTTCAAGGGGGACTGGAGAAGTGGAGTCTGAATGGGCCACGTGCTCCACTTCCATTGCTGAAGCGGCTGCTCAGAGCTGTGGCCGTAAGGTTGTTAGTGCTTCTCACGGTGGCAACCTCTGAACCAAATGGTGGACACCAGAGGTGAGGGGGGCCATTAAGCTGAAGAAGGAGGAGTCCTACTGAGCTTGGATAGCTTGTGGGACCCCTGAAAAAGCTGAACTGTACCAGCAGGCCATCGGAGTGCAGCTCAAGTGGTTGCCGAGGCAAAAACTCAGGTGTGGGAGGAGTTTGGTGAGACTATGAAGCAAGACTTCCGGTTGGTCTCAAAGAGATTCTTGTGAACCGCCCGTCAACTCTGGAGGGGAAAGCAGCTCCCTGTCTACACCGTGTATGGTGAGCTGTTGACCTCGACTGAAGATATTGTCGGGCGGTGGAAGGAATACTTTGAGGATCTCCTCAATCCCACTGACACGTCTTCCATAGCAGAAGCAGAGCCTGAGGATGAGGGGGGTGACTCGCCCATCACAGATGCTGAGGTTGCAGAAGTTCTTAAAAAACTCTTCAGTGGCAGGGCCATGGGTATGGATGAGATTTGCCCCAAGTACTTCAAGGCTCTGGATGTTGTAGGACTGTCCTGGTTGACAACATCTCTGCAACATCGCACAGAAGTTGTGCACAGTATCTTTGGCATGGCAGACTGGGTTTGGTGGTTTCCCTTTTTAAAAAGGGGGACCAGAGGGTGTGTTCCAATTATAGAGGGATCACATTCCTCAGCCTCCCTGAGAAGGTCGATGCTAAAGCACTGCAGAGAAGATTCTGGCCATTGGCAAAAAAGGGGTAGACAACAGACAGACGGACAAGATTATCTTCTTCTTTTGTAAGCTCACCATTTAAGTATATTATTAATCTAGGTAAGAACAGCCCACAACAAGCTTTTGGGATGGTTTGCTCTATCCTCTACATAACAGCACAGTTTAGGTACAAATCATCTTGCTGGAGCTCGAAGTCATCAGGATTAAACGTTTGAGAGTAAATACAAGGGGCCTGTCAATGAATGCAGACAAGATTCTTAGAAAGCAAGGTTCCAAGAAGTCCAGCAATGAGTGAAAGAAGAGTAGAAAAATGACAACCAAAGTGACAGAAGGAGCCCCACGATGGCTGTAGCTCAAAAGAGGCTGATCTAACTGATACCATGACCAAGTTCTAAAGGTCAATGCTTAAACCATCAGTGTAGGAACTGACTGGAGAAGAAGATACTCCTATTCGTGCATGCATCACATCCATGAGAGCTTTGGAACAGGCCACGTCTGCTCAGGAAAATCCTGTAGGAGTCCTGCACTCTGCTACAGACTGGGGGTTACAAACTGCAATTCCTCGAATGTCCACTTGAGGCTGACTGCAAAAGTGACTCAATTCCTTACACCCCTATATTAAATGCTGAAATTGACAGCAGAAATAAACTTTTTTTTAAACACTTGCCACTTTTACTTTTTACCACTTTTACTTTTAAGGCTTAAAATTATGCATTATCATGGGCGTGGCCACTTTGCCAAGTGGGTGCTGTTACCTATCTACTAAGTGTGAGCTCAGTTGTTAAGAGTCACTGAACTGGACATTTGGGTGTTTGTTGGTCAGGAGGTAGAGTAGGGGTGCATTCAGTTGCACCCTAACGTCACCTAACATTTTCATTAGCCTCTTTAGACTCAATAGGACCCTATTGTTGCTAGCACGCTTCTTTGGTTCAGGACAAAGTCTATCATAAAATTGTTATTTCCATGAACAGTTAAAAAAATGTGTGGTCTAAACATAGTGATTGTGTTATAAATTTGCATACCACATGAATGTCCAGACACGGCTGTGTCCAGGTCAGTAAATATGGCAAAGGCTCCACTGCAAAAATTGCCTCTCCTTATCTGTCATGTGGACTGGGAGTGTTAGCTTTTGTTAAATTACGTTTTCAGACAACAACAGACTGTTCAAAAATGTCTGTTAGGTAACGATACCTAATGCTGCCCAAAGTTAAGCCTATAGAACACACCCTAAGTAGAGCCAGTCGTCCACCAACTGGAAGGCTGGTGGTTTGATCCCTGGCTCCTCTAGTCCGAATGGCAAAGTGTTCTGAGGCAAAATACTGAACCCCTAATTGCTCCTGATGGATCCAATGGCATGTAAATGTATGTGACAGTTAGAATGTGGCTTGTAGTAAAAAGTACTTTGAGTGCTTAGTTATAATAGGAAAGCACTATATCAGCACAGGTCCATCTGCTATTTTACATGCAAATTATCAGAGCAATACTATGGTTTGCTGTACCTGTTGTATTAAAAATATCTTTGTGTTAAAGTTTTTTCAATGACTGAAATTACACTGTAATTTCATTCAAATACAAACAAACAAACAAACAAACTTTTTCATAATGATGAATTAGTAGGCATGTAAGCCTACAATGCATCCGAATAATCTATAGATGCCACTAGATAACTTTAGGTAATAACTGAGCAATCCACTCTGTCATCTAAAACTGTCAACATCCTCCACTCATGGCTTCAGTACAGGAGTCCACAGAACTGGTGACACAACAGTGACTGCATCCATCTTTTATATACAGTCTATGGGCCACTACTGAGGCTCTAACATTTCGTGCTAACTTTACCTGGTTCATGATGGATGTCTTCCTCCCCAGTCGACTTCCTGGGAACCGAATGTTGCTTTTCTTGCTGCCATCATCTGACTCTGACTTAACCACCTTCTCACTATCCCCCTTCTCTTTCTCCTGCTCTTTCTGTCTCCATTTCTTCTTACGGTTGCGACGCTCTTTTGCACTCTTGGAGCTCAGCTTAGACACTTCTGAAGAGCTGCGGGACAAGTGCCCCCCTCCTTCATCTTCTAACGCAGCCTCTGACACTGTACCAGCGGATGTCGCCATGGCGGCAGCCTTAGAGGCAAAAAAAGACACATGAAAACTACAAAACTATGAAAAATGGATAAAGGTGTATGTGATCGAGAGTTTGACTGACCTGTGTCTCCTCCTGTTGCTTCTTGAGCTGTTCAAGCATGGCCTTAAATTCAGCTTCTTTCTGCTCTGCCTCCTCAATTGTGGCCTGGTTCTGCTCCTCATAAGCCATGGCCACCACAGCCAGGATGAGATTCACCAGGTAGAAGGAGCCCACAAAGATGACCAGTACAAAGAAGATCATATAGGTCTTCCCTGCAGCTCGCAGAGTCTTACAGAAAAACACAGACACAGCAAAAATGACAATGAATCAGCAAGTTAACATCTAAGTTAAATCAAAAAATTGCATATCGCCTACTGATAAATAATACATAAAATGGGCCTGAGTAATACTGCTATTTAATGTTTGTGAATTTTTTTGAAGATATAGTATGTATGTGTGTTTCATCAGACACCTGTGCTGTCACAGCATTGTTGGTGCTTCTACAGTTAGCTGAAGACATTCTCCAGAAAAACCTTCACACAGAAATGATGCCTTGCATCATACACACACACAACAGGGGTTGGCCTCTTTTGCTGAATGAGGTATATCTATTATAGCTGTGTTGGTGATGGTCTAGAGAAGCAGGCAATACATGCAAGTGCAGAGTCATGGCAGCAGAGTTTAATGTAGTTTGGTGCACATATTGAATTTTCACACACATCTGTGTCCCTAAAAGCATCAAAAAGTGCTGATTCATTCAGGTGGCCTGCTAATCTGATGATGAATATATTTTTTATGATGAAGTGAGGAAAAAAATCCTCAGTGCTGCTTGTGCGTTGGGTAGTTACTGAGGAGTGAGAAGCTTTAACAATATAAGTCAGTAAAAATTTACCAGCATGTAGAGATTTTCCCAGAAGTCTTGGGTCATGAGACGAAAGAGGGTGAGGAAAGCCCATCCAAAGCTGTCAAAGCTGGTGTAACCATAGTTGGGGTTCCTTCCAGCTTTCATACATGTAAAGCCCTCTGGACATCGTCTGAAAGAGGAACAGACAGCAGTACCAAAACTGTAACTTAAAAATTGAATGAAATATGAGACTTTGGCATCAACAGAAGTGAGATGATATGCATCACTGGCTTTGTACTGACATCCCTGTCTAAGATGCAACATGATGAAAATACCCTTGAAAAACCTCTTGTGAGCATTTTGTTGATTTTGTTTGCTTTCATATACACTGATATGATTAATTTAATATTTTATGTGTTTTCACAAAAAAAGCACATCTGACTCATGATTTATGGAAACACGATTGACTGTACCTGAAAACACAAAGTAAATAAAGCACAAAAAAGAATACATACTTTAAAAATGTTTCTCTTTCTAAAGGTCTCTTCAATTACTAAAATTATCTTGATACATACAAATACCACAAATTTCTTGGTTAAATGCATATGCTAAGATTTTTTAATGTATGTGGAGAGGTTTGTGTAAATCCATATGGCCTAAAGATCCATCAGGACAAAATGAGATTGTTGAGGGAGCAAACACACATCACCTGGTGCTATGTAACAGAAGCCATGCCTGGGGTTACACCACAATGCCTCAATCCTCTAAAAATCATGAAAAAGGCATATCTAAACATCAAAGTTTCAAGTAGCTGGAACCTGATAGAAAGCTGAGTTCACTGAGCACATGGGCATGAAACTACAGCCCAATATATGTCAGTCAGCGGTAATACAGAAAAAGGCTCATCACCCTCCACAGTGTAGAATGGTACCAAAACGAGAGCGCAAGAAAATGAGAATCAAAATATACTTCAGAATTGTTGCCCAGTGGAGTACTGATTGAAGAACACATACACTGATGTCTCAAAAGAGTCATTTCAAAGGTTGTGTAGTGTACTGATCACACAAAAGTAATTGGTCTGGGATAAAGAAAAGTCACAGAGACTTTTCTATTCAGCAAAGCTATCAGAAACACGACTACAATTAAAAAGGCACCAAAATGGCTGTGAATAAAGAAGGATGCACCCACGGATCCTACATATTACTTGGAGACACCTGATTTAAATTAGCTGGGTCATGTAGGCAACACGATCTAATGGTGAAATATCCTACTCCTTTGTAGATCTCTAATAATGTGTTAAGATGTGTGGCGAAACAATAGAAACATGAGAGACAGCTGCTGAAAACATAACATAAAATTAGGTGAGTGAAGTACTGACTTACCCTGAGTCACTACTATTTCCACATAGCAGAGCATCAAGCGCACCAGGGAGGAAGTAGAAATTAGCTATAAAAAGCAAAAAAACAGAGAGCAGTCACTTTCATTAGCCACTAGGTAAAATGTGTGGGTTACCTGAGTGAGTGTTTCTGTTAATATTTTTATCTCAGCAATGCAGCAAAAAACATGACTAAAGCAAATAATTTCTAACGCTACACATACACCTTCATTAATATCAAATTAATGTAGTCATGTGCAACTGGTGTAATCAAATACAAAAGTAATTACTCACTGTCATTCATGATGTATTCACCCCAGTCAAAACCCCTGCTGCCATTTGGCAGGAACCGATCTGTCATGTTGATTGGCCAGATCACACATTTATTCCGCAGGTTCCCCATGAACAGCTGCAGTCCAATCAGAGCAAAAACGCTGAGACAGAAGACAGTCAGGATCATCACATCCGACAGCTTCTTCACAGACTGGATCAGAGCACCCACAATGGTCTTCAAGCCTGTCAATTAATGCACAAATAACGCGCGCACACACACACACACACACACACACACACACACACACACACACACACACACACACACACGAACAACTCAATTAACCTTCTGTGGCTGGCAGAGATTAATGATGCCACCATAAAGTCATTATCAGTGAGATGGATCAGTAGCAGCCTCATGAGATTGTGCATTGGACCAGAGGTCAGCAGAGGTCACAGCTGATTACAAACAACTGCCTCCTTCTTCTTCTTCTTCTTCTTTCTCACCCCGTGTCTACTCTGAGGGGGATTTTCTTGGTGCGTCAAAGGTCCCTCTCTGTGATTTTTAACATTTAATGCAAATGGATTACCGTCCCCATCCCTGCTGATCACATGCCAAAACATACAACACATTTTAAGACCGATTTCTTGAATTTTAGAGGCTGCTGATGGTTTCAGTTTGGTGAGAGCTGAAACGTTACTTTCAACATTTAGAAACACGTACTGTATCAGTCATGTTTACTAAAGTCCACTTTGTTCAGTGAAATAATAAAATGGGTAACAATGACGTGAAAGATAAACCTGCAAGTTGAAAAAGCTGATCTTTCCGTTTTGCATCTTCCAGGACGACGGTTGTCGCTGTAGCAGCCTTCCTGGATGCCTTTCAGAAGGTGGCCGACCTGGCGACCAACAGCCGAGGTAAGATGGAAATGGGCACAAATTTAAAGCCGCTTGTGGTGATTTGAAAGTTGTCACTTCGTGTTTTGTGGCTGCCATTCACTTTTTTATATTAACAGACAGATGAGGAAGAAACATAGTACTTAAGAGAGGTTCATTACAGGGATGGGTGATTTGCTCCACAGTCCACTTGTCCTGTCGTCCGTCTGTGACATTTTCTGTGTGAAATAATTGTCCACTGTCCGCCTCCCGACACACAGTGGAAAAAGTTGAAGTTGCAGAGACGAAGTAAACAGCGCCTCTGCAAGTTCGCAGTCATGCTAAAATTCAATCCCACAACAGTCAGCGATGTCCTCTTGTGATTTGTCAATTGATGACGGATAATGATGGGTCCCTATAGATGCCCCTAAATCGTGCACATTCATTTCAAAGCGTATAAAAGCCTGAGCAGCAGAAGTTGTGCGCGCACACACACACACACACACACACACACACACACGCGTGCGCCCAAACAAGTCTATGTTCAGGTGTTGGTTATGTAAAGATGTGACATGAAACTCTAGCATGGCAGATTCAATTTATTATCACTGTCATAGTAAGGGTAATATTAATTTAATGCATCAGTGGGGAAATGAGCTGTAAATAACCTTGACTGGCGATCAGTTGCCGGTCACTTTGACCCTAGCGAGTCTGTGATTCCCGACATCACCGGATGCTGGAACAGAAAAGGGTCTTCTCCAAACTGTTCCCACAAGGCTGGAAGCACAGACTTGTTCTAAATGTTGTGGTAAGATGAAGCAATAAGATTTCCCTTCAGTGGAACTAAGAAGCCCAGGCCAATCTCAGGAAAACAACCCCATAGCATTAGCCCTCCTACACCAAACT
>VUQH01049069.1:0-18408 GCA_015106775.1 Etroplus canarensis | reverse complement strand
GCTGAGCCATGTTTCCGTGAAAACAAGGACACAGCAGTCTCTGTACTCACGCCGTGAAGTTCGTTGGAGTCGGATGTAGTCCAGCTTATTGTCCAGTGAGCAGACATTGGACAAGATGATGGAGGGTAGCGCTGGCCGGGTAGGGTTTGATCTTAGCCTAGCACGGACACCCGCCCGCTTTCCGTGCTTTCGCTTCCTTGAGCACCGCTTGCGATGACGTCTGTCCTGGCCACCGGCGTCAGGCAACGCCGAGGACTGAAGGCCTGGTCCACGTAGCAGGCCGAGGTCACGAAGTTTGGAGAGAACATCGTTGTGGAGGTAAGCGACCGCATGGTCTCTTAGCTGAAGTATGGTCTGGTGGTTGTAAACATGGACACCGCTGTCTCTGATGTCCATGCACTTGAGAGTCGGGCGCTAGACAAGGATAATTATACCAATATAATGGTATAATTACAAGGATATAGGGATATAAGCACCATTTGTGGCTCCTGAAGTGGCCGCTGCCTGCTATCGCCGCGCCGCCATCTTAGAAGAAGATGGCGGTATCGCTACATCTACAGTATCACTACGGCCGTCTTCTTCCGCTTGTCTACCACCATTATGTCCGGTTGGTTTGCCACCACCATTTTGTCCGTCTGTATCTGGAAGTCCCACAGGATGGATGGATGGATGGATGGATGGATAGATAGATAGATAGATAGATAGATAGATAGATAGATATGAACATTGATTCAATTTCCTCTATTTCTATTTTATGTCCTTGTTAAAATTCAACACTTTTTTTGTATCTGATTGTTTGAGCTTTTTTTGCAGTCACCATGATTTTTATTCCACATTGGTTTCTGTGACTTAGCCTGTTTTTCAATCTGCTTTGACTAGAGAAAATTTTGGGTCAACCACTGTGATTTTTAAATGTATGGTATAAATAAAGTGATTTAACTCAATTTGATAATTACTCTATGTTAAGAAATACATAAAAGAACTGGACATAATGTAACATTTTGATCTGAATGGTAGAACAGTCAAAGCTATGAGATCACTCATTATTGTCTCTTTATTTCTAAATGAAAGCAAAAATATATTTAAACATAAACTTAAGACTAAAGGTTTTTGTTTGGGAACTGGTGTGGTGTGAAAGCTAAGTGCTGACAACTTCAAGATTTGTAAATTAACATATCATAAACTATATTATTGAGCCTAAATATCCACTAAGCTGAAAAGCTTTTTTTCAGCCAATTATCTAGGCATGAAGTGGTGGAATTTAGTTAATTAGTTACTTCAATACTGATGGAGAATTTTGTTTGTATGTTTATTTTTAATTGAATGAAATAGGAGGTCAGGTCACACTAGACAGTGAGTGTCTTTGCCTACGAGCCATTAGAGGATCTGCACAGGTCTTAACAATCAGCGGCAGTAATTTTTTCCCTCATAAAATGAATTATTTACTGGATTTGAATAAAGACAATGATATGTCTTTATTGCAAATTGTTTCTTTAGTTCTCTGTTTTTGACTCTGAAATATGGACTATGGCACTCAGCTTTGCAGGCTGAGAGGAATGTGGAGGCAGTTAAGCATTAGAAGCCTGGTTTTGCTTGTTTGTTGTAATTACTGTGATATCACACATTTCATGTAGTGAAATGTCACAAGAGTTGGCATTAACCAAGTCTAATTACAACTCAAACCTATCACATACTTGCATTACATTACAATAAATATTGTGTGTGCGGTTCCAGATATGTGGAAAAAACAACCTCCCCACATATTGTGCACACATAAACGCATACACACAGATAAAACTGGAATTTAAATAGAAGAATCTGGGATCACACAGTAACAGCAGATGTGAGTAGATGTGATAATGAACACACTGCTGCTTAGCTGGAAACACACATTCAGTTCGCAAGGCCAGCTGACATTACAAGCTGTCAAAATAATCTGAGCCAAATATGAACCTCTGCATGTAACAGAAGCCTATACATACCGTTAGAAGCAAAATAGTATTATTGATTTTGTTGAGCGATAATAGGGATGGATGCTTAGCAGATTTGTTACATCCAGATTTGGCAAACACAAAAACATGTGGCTGGACGCACATACAAATCCAAACATATTTTTACTGATACACCATTTTCCTCTCATAATCCTTTTTAGTTCTTTCAATTTGAATTACCACAGTGTAAAATAAGGCAAACCTAGACCACCAGTTATAAGAAAATGTGCTGTACTCTGTATGCACATGACTGTGCGGGCACAAAATGCTGAGTTAAGAAGTGCAGATTCTTTTGATTCTGAGTTCTCTTTCTCACTCCACCATGTGCTTCCTCACTCCTTTGTTCTAGCGAACAGTTTTCCAGTATTATAACATGCTATTAAATTTCTCTACCATTCCCAACACACTTTAAATTTCCTCCGTTAACAGTGTTTCTCGTATCTTAACTCCCTCTTCAATCTTTACCATACTGAAAGTGTATTTTTATTCAGGCACCAACAAATAGCTAATCCCAAATATTTGAGATTTGCAAGAACCTGAGAAGTGCATTTGTATGATACACACAATAGTGGAGTGATCACACAGAAAGTAGGGTAAAGTTTATATAGATAGATAGATAGATAGATAGATAGATAGATAGACAGATAGATCCATCCATCCATCCATCCATCCATCCATCGATTTACTTAAGATGTCCCCATAGTGGAACATCTGTCTCCATCTCACTCTATGCTTTGCATATTCTCCTTTCACACCAAACCCCTGCATATCCTTCACTACATCCATGAACCTTCTCTGTGTTCTGTTTTCCTCCATGTTCAACATCCTCTGTCCAGTACCAAACCATCTCAACTTTGCCTCTCTGTCTCCAAACTGCACAATGTGAGACAAGGACAATACATACATACATGCATAAAAGTACTGCTACTATTTATCAGAATACACAAACAAATAACAATATAAAAACTAATTCATGTTCTTGTTTTCAAATTATGGCAGATTTAGACCATATTTGACCTTACGTTTGCAAAATTTTCAGCAAAAAGATTTAAGGGATAGAGTGTCTTTCCAATTGCCTTTTATGTTTCAGAAGCCCATCAGTCTGTCTTGACAGTCTGATAAAAAAGAGAAGGGTAAAAGAAAGTATGAGAAGGAGTGTAACTGTACCGTGTCTAAGTGTGTACACCCACTCAATTAAAGTGGATGGAAGGCAGTTGAAGACTTGCCATGCATCAGTAAGGTGATGAGGTCAGAAGTATACTGTAGGTGGGGGTGGAGGTAGAACAGAAGCTCTGAAAGAAGTACTGGATGAAAGAAACGATGACAAGATTTGAAAGAAGAAAAAAATGAACAGACAGCAAACATAGTGAAATAGCCTGTGATACAGAAGAGAAATACCGAAAGACTAAATTTGACAGGAAAAAGCTGCTAAAACAATGAGGGACAGAATGGTTTAGAAAGTGAGAAAGAGATAAAGATAGGGGGAAACAGAGGGAGCAGGAGAGACAGGGAGAGCAAGTCAGTACAGAAGAACGTAGGGGTAAAGTAAACAGCTGTTTTTTTTCTGTTTTTATTTTTTAGATTACAGCATAAGACAGATAAGAAAAACAAGCCACGTTACGACATCTCTTGTCCCTGGGCTGCTCTGGAATTTTAGAAGCCATTATCATTGGTTTACCTGCTTTCCTCCATCTCTGCCAACTTCACTCTCACCTCTCTGACAGCTCAGCGAGGGTAAGACTATACTCCAGTAATTATGTTGGAATTTTTTCTCTTTTTTTTCTTTTCTACCCATCACCCTCCAGCAAGCCACAGCATGAGATCCAATAAAAAAAAGGACCCAAGTGGCTCAACCTATCTCAGAATGGTAACAATGTCCAGCACTGGTTGATTGTGGAATGATAAAAACAGTAATGTATGCAAGTAAACACACATCTATCTGTCTTTTCTTGTCCTCACTCTTTCTCTACCTCTGCCGTGGGTGTCAGTATTTCTTTATAAGTGCATGTAGGCATATCCTTAACATATGGTGTGTGATCATACAGAAACAAAAGCTGGTTGGGGAAACAATGGCTTCGGTCGGGAGAACAATGGTTTCATACACTGCTGGCTGCTACACAGCATTCTCACTTTTCTGTACGCCAAGTGTGCCTCAGTTTCACACACATAAATAGAAGTGAAAATCACAACTTTAGCAAAAGCACACAGTAATGATACGAAGCACATTTGAACAGATTAATGTGGGCACATTCTGAATAATTTCATATGAAAGACATCCATATCTATAGTTTTTTTGTGATTTTTCCCTAAAACTAGGCAAGACAAAACAATATTTGATCTTTAAACATTACTGTGTAGTCTACTTTGTTATTTAGTGCATAAACACTTCAGTGTAAATGAGACCTAATATAAAATTAAGGTATAATTACCCCAAAGGAGGAAAACTTGATGGCTTGACTATTGTTTGGGGATGCCTCACCGTAAACCACTCTATTATATTAGGCTATCAAATTGAGAATGATTTATGCAACAAACCACAGCCATCTCCCTCTCCATAACTATGTATATATACCATTAAAAAGTCTGTGCTGTTTCATAGGAAAGGTTGTGTAAATCTGTCAGGAATATGACAAACTGAATAATGAGTCTAAAATAAACATTCCCAAAGAGGAAAGTGAGCATTCAGAGCAACACTCAGGTGCTCTCTTCAGTTCAACTCTTTCATTCCACCATGCATTTTAAAAGTAATTAGTGGAGACAGCAGGAATGTTAATAATGTATAATGACTTTTTTTCCTTTAGAAGAAAATGACTCTGTTACTTTTGATATTACATCTGAGAATGGTGTGTATTACTTTAGTGTTAAACAGTAGTAGTATCAGCAATAGATGATGTTGAACACCTACCCATCAGTATGACATCTGATAAGCTCATGCTTTGACAAGTGAAGTTACATAATGAAGGCCTCATTTTGTACCATCATATTATATTGGGCTATGAACCTGAGAATGAGTGTAAGGCCATAATTATACAATCATTACATTTATTTGCTTTATCCAAGAGCTTCAGGACTGATCTTAATTTAGTGTCTGTGTCTTTGATTGTCTTTGAAGCAACCTTTACAACTATTTACCAACTCAGTATGCGCTAGGTGGCTAAAAGAGCGCTCCTATTCTGGGCTACCTAGATAGTATAACCCTGACATGCTTCCCAGGTTTAAAATAACACAAGGCTAAGTCTCAGACGACAAACTGCTCCTCATTTGGTGCTCTAGTTTCATCTTCTTAGAGCTGTATGTGTGTGTAGTGATAGGTGTATGTGTGTGCACATCTTAATTGAGACTTCGCCACACACAAATTATGACCCAGTAAAAACTTCCTGTGACTAAAAATGACTGTATACCCAAACTTTTTAATGGCACATTTGCTTGCTTGAGTAGAAGGCTGCACCAGTGAGAGACATGACAAACAACCCGCTAGGAAAAAAAAGCTGGATTAAACACACTATTGCTTAGGAGACAAACTTAGAATTAGCTAATTTTACCTTAGTTTGTTTATTCCTAGAGGTCACCCCTTTTAGCAGTATTGAGCACATTATTGCAACAGCCCGTTGTGTGTGATTTGCTAAAGATTTTAATTCAGAAGAGTTGTTCTTTGCTCTCAGAATATGACTAGGAAAGACAGAAACTGAAGGAACATGTCATTTTGACTTGATATGCATATGACAACACTCATCTCAAGACCCTACCCTATTAGAGAGGCAACCTCAGCAACCAGACAGTTCCCTATGAACTGCACTTGGCAACAGTGGGGAGGAAAAAAATCCCTTTTGAAAAGAACAGACCTCTCGCAGTACAAGGCTCACGAAGGGGCATGCATCTGCTGCTTTTCGCTGGAAGAGCAGAAACAGGAGCCAGAAGAAAGAACTCAGTCGATATGCCTCCGTCTTCAATCTAACCCTGTGTGACCTTGACCTTTGACCCCACAATCTCATAAATGTTATCAGATCTTCTATCCACCATAGGTATTACCACATGAAATTCCATAAAGATCCAGCAAATCAAGTCAGCTCCTGCAGTGGTAACAAGATTTTAAATGGATGGACAGATGGACAGATGGCTTAACAAACAGCACAAACTACAGTAGGGAGGAGAGTAAGATTAACATACCTGCCAACACTCTCATTTTTACTGGGTTTCTCAGCATTTGAATGACTCTCACGCTTCATTTGAATAATTGGAAAATGCATAGTGTTAGAGTTTTGTATGTTAGACTAATGTTACCCAAGTTGCCAGATTGTCGATTAAACACAACCTAGAGACACAGTCCAGATAATGCATGGAGTTTTGTCAGCGCAATGTGGCAACTCACAATGTGAGAGGTTTGTACAGATGACTTAGATTCCGAATTAATTAGTTACTGTCTCAGCTGTTGTTTGACCATTTAGTTTTCCTTACTGTAAAGACACTGTAAAGAGTGAGACTTTAAAAATACAACACTAAATAATGGAGAGCCAAGAACAAGTTGCAACCATTTCCACAAAAAGTACTCAGCTGGACAATTTGATAAAAATGGTTGCGACTCATTGTCTACGGCTATGAGGATGCACTGTAAGACGAGTGTGTAGGGACTGTCTAAAAAGTGCAACACTGGAAAAATGACATAATACAAAACATACAATTAAGGCAGTGTCACCAAAATCATTTAATGCACCACTGGCGTACTTAGTTAGAACTTAGGTTTACTAGAGAGTGTCATCAAAATGACTTCACACATCAGTGGTCTAATAACTATGCTCCAACAAAGACTGGGGAACAAAAACACTTTTACTTAAAAGGAAAAATGACAGGTGTGTTTCTCAGTCCAATGAGGGCTGATACAGCACACAGTACTTACTGTAAAACATGCCTTTATTTCAATAAGAAAAAACAAAAACAAAACAAAAAAAACCAAAAGCCATGACAATAGGAAACTATTAACAGAAAAAAAAATTTAAATGAAGTGTGTTCCACTCATTTAAGATTTTGTGACAATATTATCAAAGCATCCATAGCATGGATGACTGATGCACAGACAGGCGGGCAACCTGAAAACATAATACCTCCACGACAGAGGCATAAAAGAAGGTAAAGGAGTGGCATGCAAAAAATTGGACAACCCAAGAGATTTGAGCTCTCCAATGATTTTGACCAAGGTCTCAGACCTCAGTTTGCTTGCAATAGCTATGGTTTGCTCACAGTCATTGTTATGCAAATTTCAAAACTAAAAATACTTTGACAGCTGTTTCTTAGTCCAGTAATCAGCATCCAGGTACTCCTTTAATCAGCCACCTAGCAAATTTGAAATAATCATGAGAAAAAAGCAGAAAAGGCTATTAGAAAAAGATAGCAAAAATGCTTCTAGGTTGCCTATCATATTTAGTCATGTAAAAAAGAAACTGCAGTTAACAGTAACAGTGGAGGTGAAGATGAGGTCTGGAGGATCAAGCAATTTCTTAGAGCAAACTGCTTGCCTTCACAAACCACTGACCTAATCATGGAATATCTGTGAATAGACATTAAAAAGGGCAGTGGATGCAAGTGAGTTTCATGAACCTAGTAAAAACTGGTCTGGGCCATCCTGCGACTACTGTGCAAAATCTTTTGTTGGGATAATCAGCATTCTGTGTGAACGAGTAGCCAATGGACATAGAGTATATGGTGATTTTTTCATCTCCAAGCAACAACCCACAGCTTCCCACCACCTCCATTCTGCACTGACAGTAGTGAACATTAAAGATTGTATGGACCAAATAATATCACAGTGCTCAAAAAATATACATGGTATATTTACAGTAAAAGCACACAAGCAGGACTCCTTGCTAAGATGCATATATCCATGGCACAAATGCATTCAAAGAGAATGCACACACGCTAATGCACAAAATCTTTATGGATGGTTCTCTGAATGGCATGAATGATATTTTCTTGTATCGTATTTCTTCTTCTTTCTCTGCCTCAAACTTTGATTGTCATTTATTATACCCCTTTTACTGAACGGCTGTTGTTTAGCAGTGCTTCTGGATAAAGTTGTTTCAAGCATACTGATCTGATTATAGATGCTGCAAGATAGGTCAGCTTATGCAACATGTATGGCTCACTGCATATGGGGGATGTCTCTTTCTCATTCTATCCTACTGCTTCTTCCCACTCTCTTGGTTTGGTGGTCAAATCCCTAGGAAATCACAGGCTATATTTTACAAAGGAAATTCTTGCATTGGTTATTTTTTTATCTTATAAATAATCTCATTGCTGTCAAGCTTGGTTATGATAAACTCTGCATGTGTTGTGTCATGTACAATTACTAGGGATTCTCAGAAGCACATCCACCCAACAGTGCATCAGAAAAGCAACATTATACAATAGTATAAAACTGAAAACCTCCTTTTTCTGAACCTGCAGAGGTTAGGAACATTTATCCTCATCTGGTGGAGAGCAGTGCCATGTCAGCATAGATTAGAGTAAATGAAATAAGGCTTTTGTAAACTCATTCTCTCCTCTCAGATAAATACTCAAGGCCTTGCCCTCCCTTTCTCAAACTTAAATGTTCTCCATTTGTATGCCATAGAAAAAGACCATGCAATCAAAGCCACGTCTATTCATGTCTTGCCCTTTCTCCTGTTATGTTTTTCTGCTATCACATAATCTTCATCTCAACTTCACTCCACTTGCTCGAGTTTTCAGAGAGGAGTGCATTGAGTGAAGTGAGTGAGCTGCACTGTAACACTACAGCTTGTTGGCATTACTAGTGTTAGGATCAGACAACACATCTATCAGCAGTAAAGATTAAGAAAGTCAGTATGAACATTTGAAGGAGTTTTAGGACTCAGTCAGCACAGATTCTCAGAAGTTCAGTTATAATAGCAACTAAATAAAACATCAAAATAAGTTGAAACATCTGGGCAGTATTAGGAGCCATTTGCAAACTGATGCTAACAAGAAATCCTTACTGAAGAATAAGACAATGCGTCTGCATATATAACTATAGAGCTGCATTACATTTGTAAATTAAGAGTCACCACTGTTTGGCTCTTGTTTATAAAACACAACTAAACTTTCAATTTCAGTGTGGAGTTTACATGTTCTCCCTGTGCCTATGTGGGTTTGATCAAGGTCCTAAAACATAATCCTTAGGTTAACTGGTGCCTCTAAATTGACTACAGGTTTTAAAGAAAGCATGAATGGTTGTCTGTCTCTCTGTGTCAGCTCTATGACAGACTGGTGACCTGTCTAGGGTGTACCCTGCTTCTCCCCATGACATCTGGGATAGGCTCCAGCACGTCTGTGACTCTAAATTGGATTCGTTGAAGAAGATGGATGGATGGATCTTAACTTTGAGCTAGGTATTGCTTAGTGTACACAAGTACAACAGTGACAAAAGCTATACCATAACTTGACAATGAACTGTCTCACTCACAGATGTAAACACACACTAACAAAAAATGTTCAGAAATAAAATTGCAATAACAGCAATAATTGCAATTTCTATTTAGTTCTTTTTCTGTCACTGGCACTCTTACACGCACAAGGTATTGATAATTACTTCAAGGCTGCAGCTTCATTAGCTAGCAGACCTGGCAAGAAGATTAACACTTCAAAGAGCAGAGAAAAAGGATGAAGGAGGATTTTGGCAGCCATAAAATTATGAGGTACTGTTAAAAAGTTGAGCATTTGCACAAGAGAGAAAATTAGATTGGGACAAGTCATGACATAACATGGCATATGACTTGTGCATGTCTGTTTTGGTTTTTTTTCCATTTTGGTATATACTAGACTGTGAGTAACAAGGCATATGTGCATATGCATGCACCTGCGTTTACCGTCTGTTCTGGTTTTGAATGCACTGATGCAAGTATAAGCGAGTTACATGAGGGGATGAAATAACAGAAATATGTACAAACACACAGACAGAGCAAGAAATGACTGGGCTGTACTGAGAAAGAAGTGAGGCAAGCAGCGCATGAGCAATATTGATCGTTATTTACCCTTTTCTCTGCATGGCAGATAAACTGAAAGAATATAGGAGGAAAGGCTGATGATGCAACCTAAAGTGAGTAGTATTATTAAATGCTAGACACACCATACTGGCACACTGACTGTTACACTACCATGAATAGAAAGAGTAAGAGAGGCAGAAAAATAGATCTATTATAAAAAATTAATCTATTTTTCTTATCATTATTTTCTGTCACATGTATAATGAAAAGTAATAGTTTATATCAAATGTGGCCAACTTTTTAAATAACGGTGGGAATGTACAGTATGTAGTATTAAAATCTATAGGCCAAAAACTCAAGCTTCAAAGTGATCAGAACACTTGATTGTCACTTTTTTTTTTCTTTTGCTGATACATTTCCTTATATGGTCATGTCATCTGCTGCAGGCACAGCAAGCCAACAAAACTAAACTCCGTAAGTATATGTGCAACATCTCGCAAAGCAGTTTATTTGCTTTGTATTGTAAACATACAATAGCCGGTGATGCAGGGAAACACTATAACAATATTTGGCAGCAGCAAAATAATATTTTCATAAGAACATTTCAAGATAGGCATTGGCATATATGATTGTGATTCGAAACCCTCAATCCACTAATAAGTCCAATATTTACTGTAGTCCTGTAGCAAACTTTTTTGCTCTGCATGTTTGCACTCTTCACTCCTGTGTTTTGGATCTGATCTGGTTGAACATGCATGGATAGATGTGAGAAGAAGCCACTATCTGCCAAAAAGCGGAAAATATGTTTTGTAGCGGGTTTACAGTTTGCTTTTGGTACACCCACATTGCTGTTGTTCCTACTGTGATATAATTTGCTGCACACAAGACAACCAAAGGCTTATTTCAGCACTGGTGTTATATAGTAATTTTTAAATCATCCATTTCCACAGAGCTTAACAATAAAAATAAAGTTAATATTTCTCTGTACAGATTGATATATCTAATGTTTATACTGTTTCATATTTCTCATGGTCCAATGTTAAACTGACACTCACTTAACCTAAATTAGTCAGCACAGCAATTATTAACAACAGTCCCATGCTTGTGGTTATTGCTTGTGCAAATCATGCACCACTTCCCTATTATGAGGTGGTGCACAGACCGTTGAGGCATATGCACTTTCAACTGCAGTGACTTTGATTCTGAAACAGCTGAAGAGTGAATGCATCCATTGCATGTGGGAACCACTTGTAGCAAAAGCTGCTAAAAGGTAACATTTTCTTTCTTCTCAAATTGTCCTCCAAAAGCTACTTGCACATATATTAGAACAAAAGTGGTGCAGGTGAGGTAACTACATAAGATTCTCATACAGGACTTCTTGGGACAACCATTTGTGTGCAATTTTATCAGAACTGAAATGCTCCTTTTACTTTAAGTGAGCACATTTCTAAGATGTTTCTTCATATTCATTAATCAGTATCCCCATGAACATCTGTAAGATTATTCGACTATACAGCATAGCTTTGCAGGTCAGTGCACATCTAGGCAGAGGATAATAAACACATACAGTGCTTAACACCCCAGGCTGCATTCAGCTCGTTTCAACACAGGACACTAAGCATCTAATCATCTCCTTTAATGTTAATGCTCATTATTTGTACACTTTTTTGTTCTCATGCAGTTGCTTTGCACATTTATTTCAGTGAGTGAACTTGCATTTGGATTTTTAGAATTTTACTGATGAGTACATGAAAACCTATCTGCACATGTATTTTAAGTGCAGTAACAAATCTGTTTTTTTGACAACTCAAATGATGGGAAAATGGGGGGCTTAAAAAAATGTTGTTGGACAAAAGTTGAAATAACCTCAGAACTCATCATTAAAACATGTCACACACTCGATGAGACTCAAACTGTGAGGTAATTTAATGCTTCATTCCTTCAGCACTTCACTGGCAGCACCCACATACATGGACAAGACTCCAAACAGTGCTGACACATACACCAAATGTCTTTCCATTTATCAGTTTCAGACTGCTTTATACTCACACATACACAAAACAACATTCACACATGGCTTAGTTTTCACATACACACACACAGCCAGACACAAACACACAAAGTCTCAGGCTGCCACCCAATCGATAATCCCATTATAGCTGAAAAGGCTCTTTTATTTGTTCTGATTGAGTTTAGGGGGAGGAAGAGGCATGGCTCATAATTAAAGCAGGATTTGCTAGATTGATGGTTAAATGGAGTGAAAGCAGAATTTAAGCAGACAATTGGTGTTGCACATGTGAAAGCAGCATGATAAAGATTCTTTTCCACAAAGACATAGGCTAAATCTGTTGGTCTGTCCTATTTCACATAAGCAATGTGCAGTTAGGTCTGTAAGTTTTTGGACCATGACACAGTTTTTGTAATCTTGCCTCTGTACCTCAGTGAATTTTAAAACAAAACCTCAAGTTGTGACTGAAGTGGAGACTTTAGGCTTTAATTCAAGGGGTTTCAGAATAAGTATTACTTTAACTGTTTATGAATTAAAGTAATTTTCATATGTAGTTCTCCATTTTCAGATGTTCAAAAGTAATGGGACAACTGACTGACAGGTAGTTTCATTACCAGGTGAGGCCTGTTCCCTCATTACTCCATGACAAATTAAGCAGATGAACATTTTGGAGTTGATTCCAAGTGCTGACATTGCATTTGGTAGGTAAAGTCTGTTGGGCTTTTATACCTGAGCCTACTGGCTCATCAGGCCGGAGCTTATCCCCATTTCTGTAGCATGAAGACTAGGAGTTAAACTGGGATTTAGAAGCTTTTTACTAAAATTCTCAATATGAGGTCCAAAGAGTTATGAATGCATGGGAAGGAGGGTATCTTTAGGCTGAAAAACCTAAATAAACCTACCAAAGAGATAGCAAAAACTTTAGGAGTGGCCAAAGCATTAACCTGGAATATAGACACAAAGAGGAAATGCACTGGCCAGCCCAGCTACACCAAAAGGCCTAGGAGACCACAGAAGACAACTAAAGTGAATGATGGCATTTTACTTGGTTACGAAAACCTCCTTCACAACATCTAGAAAAGTCAGGAACACTCTCGAGGAGGTAGGTGTATTATTGTCAAAGTCTACAATCAAGCAACACTTTTGTAAATATGGGGTTTATAACAAAAAGCAAACCACTGGTCACAGTCAAGAATATGAAGACCAGATTGGAATTTGGAAAGAACCTGCTCAGTTCTAAGGAAAAAATCTTTAGAGGGATGAAACTGTGCTGAACTTTTACCAGAATGACAGTAAGAGAAAAGTATGAAGAAGGAAAGGAACAGCTCATGATCCAGCATACCACGTCATATGTTAAACAAAGTGGAGTCAGTATTATGCAGTGGGCATGTATGGCTGCCAAAGGAACTGGACTGCTAGTCATCGTTAATGATGCAAATGATGATAGAATTGGTATATGTTCTATTTAGACTTGGTCAAATGTTGCCAAATGGATGGTGTTTCACAATGCAAATAAATAATGAGCCAAAGCATGCGGGGAAAACAAACAAACAAACAAAACTTGCCCAGTATTGCATACTTTTCAGTTAATGAAGGCAGAGAGACCCACAAACAAACTGCAACTGAAGGTTAAAGTGAAGATCGGGCAGCTCATGTCAAGGGAGCAAACATAGCAGCTTGTGATGTCCATGGGTTCCAGACTTCAGGAAGTCATGAGTGAATGTTAACAGATTTTCATCCAATCAGGAAAAAAAAAAAATCTTTACATTTAAAATTATGCTAGTTTATGTATTAAAATGTCTGCACTTCAATCGCACCTGGATTCGTGGTTTGAAATCTACTGTGGTGGTGTTCAGAGGCAAAACTACAACAAAAACAAAAAAGTGTCACTGTTAAAAAAACGTATAGGCCTAAGATCTGTAAGATATGTGTTTACTCCTTCTGAATGTGTGTACAACCAAATGGGTGAATGCCATACCATTCTCAGAGAAAATGAGGAACTGAACAGGAGTCACAACACTGTACTCATCTCCAAGTAGAGTTTACACAAATGTTCTTGGCCACAGTCCATCATAAGTCTTAAGAACTGTGAACAAGATGCAGAGCTTACACATTTGTTCACAAATATTACTGCAGGTGTAAACATGCCAAAATCCTTCTCATGAGGATATGCTCAAATTAAATACACACACAGAAAAACAAAATGAATGTCTCACAAAACATATTATAACAAATTTGCTTTTACTGGACAACTCATAGAAAAATATGGCGTGGTGTGCCCTAATGTGCTATTGTAACAACACCTTCATTAATTGCATTCACATCGCTGGCAATCACAAAACAGTACTACTGCCCGTGGACTTCAATAGATTCCAAGTGCAAGTTCCCCATGATCACTAGATGGAGTTGAAACTGAAGTCATTATTCATGGCTAAAGCTACTGGGAGCAATCAACTAGTGTTTCAATATGGAACTGCTATATCCTGCAAGGCACTAAGTATATTTTTTTTATTATTCATTTATTTATTTATGTTCTCACATAGACTGTGCTGTCACTAAAACTGCAATCACTAGCATCCTCAGGTGAAAAGGCCACCAAACTCTCTCCATCTTCTCAGGTAAACAAATTATTTAGCCTGAACCAATAACCGTCAAAAACACTGATGATGTGGCTCCTACTTCTTCCTATTGGACAAAAGTGAAGCCAAAATTGCTTGTTTATTGGAACTGCTATCTTGCAATTTTTAGAGCCACATAGTAATTTGGGGTGAAGTTGCAATACTAGGACCTAGGGACGTAGGACCTGTACTGTCAGACAGCACTGGGCAATAGAGACTTTTTGGCTGGCTTTTGGAGAGCCATCAGGTCATCAGTGTTTTCTTTAGCATGAACATTTTATACTTTGAAGTCACAGCTTGGCACATTTTGGTTAAAGAAAAGGTTGCAAAATCAATGCACGCATTCAACCTTTTGTCACAAGATCAAACTAGTTATAAGTCTCTTGGCATAAATACTGCATCAAAAAGGTTAAGCCATTCAGTTTATGCATGCTGTCAACAGGGAAGAACTCTGAGTCTGCTTTTGATATTCATTTCAGCTTTAAAACTGAGGAAAGTAACAGTCTTTTACTTTTAGTAAGCACTGAGGACATAGCTAGTGTATACCATTTGAATTAACTTAACTGGAAAACAGAAAAAAGGGGATTTATTGTATATCACCTTTGCAGGCACTTTTTAAAACTGGATTAAATGTTTACTTATCCTGTTATGACAGAAAGGCTAATTATTCAATGGTACGTGTTCACTATTTCGCATGACTGTGTAACACCTGAAATCTTAAAACATATTTAGATTTAGATCTTTGACTAGCAGGCTTATTGTCTTCCTCACTTTCACCAAGTAGGTCAGTAAGTGAATTTGACCTTGATCTTTCTGATTAAATAGATCTTTTGCATGCAAAAGGGGTACATTTCACCCTGCAAGCTAATTAGGTCATTAAATATATAAGAAAGGCAGTAATGCTTGTGAGTGTGTCCAGTGTCCAGTGAGTGTTTATTTTTAATGATGTTATTATAGAGAGCATAATGGCATATCTGCATTTAGTACTGAGCACAATTTACTTCTAAGACAAAAGATAATGCTGGGAATGACAGTCGTTCAGATAAACAATATTTTCAACTTTATCTGATTTTTTTTCCACATTTTGGCAACTACGGCAATTTATAAATAAGAAAGAAAGACCTGCTGCTGCAAATCAAGGGTTTCCCTGTGATGAGACAGCACTTCTGGCTCCACCAGGTTTGACTGGCGGTGCGTATAAGAACACCACAGTCATAGCAAGTGCAAGTCTATGCCAAAATATATACAGGTCATGATTGCAAATTCCACTGCACCAAAAAAGGAATAAATACATGTACAGTAAAAGCTCTATTGTTTTTTGTAGTAGCTATCTCTCTAAGGCAATAATTGTTACAGGGTAGGTGAGACTAGCAAATTGGTATGCACAGTAAGATGATCTTTAGTCAGGAATCAATAAAAATCTTTTGGGACATAACAGCACTGTCTATCTCCTGAACAAACCCCCAGTTCTGGCCATAAAGGTTCAGGCAAAACCGCTTTTAATTGGTGGAATTAATGCACTAAATGACCTGTCAACATCAGTATGTTACAGAGGACCAGATTAGTGTGGCAAATTAGTGTGATGTCGCAATCACAAGAATTATGATAGTGGCATTTTGCACAGGTGATCTGCTAACAATGTGCTAATTTATATATAGCAATGACCAGTACTCTACCAAAAGCAGCACAGATTAATGGTTCAAAAATGTGCAGACCTGATGAAGGAGAAATTTTAAAAAACTTGTAAAAAAAAAAATTGTATTTGTGTTGTTAGGCATGTGTTTGTCTCTGAAAATAGCACTGTAATTTAGATCAATAAGAGGCAGCTGAGGGAGAATCAATATGTTTTGATACAAGGGTGAACTCTTCTGTTAGGAACAATGTAGAGTGTAGTGACTGTGACTGTGTAGGGTCTTGTAGGTTGTGCCAGCTATTGTCTGGATAAATCTGACAGTCCAAGAGGACCACATTATTACAAACTATGTCATCGGATAAAGCTGAAATCTGTGCCTTACAACTGACCTCTACTATGTTGGGTAGAAGAGCACAAAACATTATTTACCATCAGATCCAATAAAGCTGCAGACTGCTCTTTTTTCTAGCAGGCTGCACAAGGATCAAGCTATTTATTAAAGTCAATATTACATATTGTAACATTCAGACATTAATCAAACACACTTTAGAACTGTCTGATCTGTCCCATTAATAGCTACATTTTGACATACATTTCATTACTGTATACAATATTATATGTAAGCAAGGTTATTATATTTAACTAAAACTAAACTAAAAACTAAAACTAAAAGATAAGAATAGTTTTTAGGTAACTGAAATAAAAATAGAAACTAGACTTTTGGTAAAAATCAAAACCAAAAGAACATTATGTGCTCACAAACTAAACTAAAACTAAACTACTAAAGCAAAATAAAAATACACAGTACATGTCTTTAGTTTTCATCTTTGTCAGTTGTATTAAATTGTGTCAGTCAGCCTGCCTGATGAGGCTTTGGTGTATCTGTTTATTAAGACTCAGGGTGTCAACATGATTGTCACTCATCTGCCTTCACAAAGTGTTGTGTTTATATTCTAATTTCTGAACTAAACATCTTAAATCTTCCCCTGACAAATACCATCCATATTATAATAATTAAGAAAAGTAAAACTACTACTGAAACTGACAAAAACAAAACTAAAACTAAATATTTTCAAACAATAAAAACTAAACTGAAACGAGCAAACCCACTCTGGAAACTGACTGAAACTAAACTGAATTGAAAACAAAAACTCAAAATGAAATAAAAATTACGAATAATTAAATACAAAACTATAACTCTGTATGTAAGTGCATTAGATGAGCACTGCTGAGAAGAGACACAGAGATATTTGTGTTGTGTACTGATCTCCATGAAGAAATGTGACTAAAAGCTGAAACATTGCACACTCTTTGCTCACTATATAAAAAAAATAACTTGGCTGCCTGTAAAACAAGATGCTTCCTTGTGTATTTTTCATTCAGAGTCTCCCCATGACTCTGATACTCTGTATTAATGTCAGTTAAGTTCTGCACCATTTTGTCAAAATATCAGTATTAGTGATGACCAGAAAGATGCAGGGCTTGGCTCTAAACATTCTGGGTGAAGACTCAGTGAAGAACTACAGGACACAGCCAAAGCTTTGGCACTGCACTCACAGCTTTGAGCCATCCACCCGTACCAATTACACAGTCATTCTGATAAACTCTTCCCCTCTCACTCCAAATAAATGAACACTCCTAGCAGCAATTATCACAACAACATCAGACGCATATAAGACATGCTTTTTTCTGTGTTAAAATCAGCACGATTTGCAGTAATTTGCCAGCTACAGCCCTTATTAAATCATGGTTATATGATTGATTTAAATACTCTCCTAAATAAAATTTGCACTCCTACAAATATATAGCAATAAGTCCAGCAGCAAAAACTAACTGTGTCCATGCCTTTCACTACCCAAACTGACGCTGTGTCTCTTTAGCAAATACTAACAATACAGCATTAGCTTTTTGACACCAAAAGAGGGGTTTGCACTGGTGCAGACCTTTAGTAAAGCTGGCCTTTCAAGGCAAAATCCACCCTGCTCACATCTCCTGGGTTCAAAACACTGCTGTTTTGTCAAGTTCAGAGTGTCACACTCCCAAGTCATCACATACACCCACTCACACACACACACACATATATATATATATATATATATATATATATATATATACACACACACACACACACACACACACACACACACACACAAACACACACACACACACAAAAAAATAAAAACAA
>VUQH01049054.1:0-13285 GCA_015106775.1 Etroplus canarensis | reverse complement strand
TATCCCTGCATCCTCTTCCCTCACACCAACCCTCTGCATGTCCTCCTTCACTACATCCATCAACCTTCTCTGTGGTCTTCCTCTTCTCCTCCTGCCTGGCAGCTCCATCTTCAACATCCTTTGTCCAATATGTCCACTCTCCTCTGAACATGTCCAAACCATCTCAGCCTGATGGACTCATTTCTAATCCTGTCCATCCTGGTCACTCCCAGTGAACATCTCAGCATCTTCAGCTCCGCCACCTCCAGCTCCACCTCCTGTCTTTTTGTCAGAGCAGGTCTCACTACTATCTTGTAAACCTTCCCTTTCACTCTTGCTGCTGTCCTTCTGTCACAAAGCACCCCTGACACTCATCTCCACCCTGCCTGCACTCTCTTCTTCACCTCTCCTGTGCTCTGTCCGTTGCTTTGGATCTATCTTCACCGATCCAAAAGGCAACTCTCAGGGGTGGTGTGACAGGATGTGTCAGTGTTGCCCCGTGATGTCATAAATTCTTCATAATTGTAAAAAAGCAGCAAATCCTCAGATTTCAGAAACCGCAGTAGATAATTTCTTTTGCTTAAGAATTAAAGTGATTAAAACAGTTGCAGACGTTTTTATCTTTATATTTCATCCGTAGGAATACGACCAGATAGAAAACACGCGTGGTGTCTCCAGGTCAGACCGATCGTGTTTGTTTTTGGTTGATATTCATATTTCCATTAAATTGCCTGAACTCCTCTGCACTCGTCATCGTTCACCCCGAGGTGAAGAACTGGATCAAGTACGCCCGTTTTGAAGAGAAGCACGGCTACGTCGCCCACAGCAGGAAGGTGTACGAGAGGGCGGTGGAGTTCTTCGGGGAGGAACATGTGGATGAAAATCTCTTCGTGGCTTTCGCCAGGTTCGAGGAGACTCAGAAGGAGGTGGGTGCAGACTGAGGAGCTTTTTTTCTTTGTGTGGCTTTAAACTCGTCTGCAGAACTATAAATAGCACTTTGACATCACGCCAACGCTTTTTGGCAGCCCTGACTTCTCCTTTCTTCACAGTTCGAGCGAGTTCGGGTGATCTACAAGTACGCTTTGGACAGAATCCCGAAACATCAGGCGCAGGAGCTCTTCAAGAACTACACCATGTTCGAGAAGAAGTTTGGAGACCGCAGAGGAATCGAGGACGTCATCGTCAGCAAGCGGAGGTTCCAGTACGAAGAGGAAGTCAAGGTATCAGCTGAGCTGGAGTTTGGGTCTGGAAATATGTGGGAAACTGGAACAAGCGCTGGGAGCCCGGTTCACTTTCCCATATCCAAATGTGGTTCTTGGTCCCGGTCTCACGTGGCGCACGCACAGAGCAGCACCTTGGTCTTTGTGACATTTGCAGAGGGAATTAAATGTTCAAAAGCATCTTTGCACTTCACTATCACACTTGGATTAGCCAGTCTGGAGAACTAAATCATCTTTCCTGTTTGACTCCAGGCAAACCCACACAACTACGACGCCTGGTTCGATTACCTCCGCCTCGTGGAGAGCGACGCCGACCCCGACACGGCGAGAGAAGTCTATGAGAGAGCCATCGCCAACATCCCCCCCATCCAGGAGAAGAGACACTGGAGGAGATACATCTACCTGTGGATTAACTACGCCCTCTACGAGGAGTTGGAGGTCAAGGTGGGTCCACCTTCTTTTTGAACCCAGGCTGTAAGGAAACTATGATACCAGAAAGAAGTTTAACAGGGGCCCGTTTAACCAAACAAGCTCTTTTCCGGCAGGATCCTGAGAGGACGAGGCAGGTTTACCAGGCCTGTCTGGAACTCATCCCCCACAAGAAGGTATTTTACAGATCTCTTCAGTGAAACCGCTGACATGCTCCACAGTTCAGTAAGGCTCTTCTGCTGCTGTCGCCTGACTGTAACTGTGGTTGTTTTGTTCCAGTTCACATTCGCTAAGATTTGGCTGCTTTTCGCTCAGTTTGAGATCCGACAGAAGAGCCTGCAGGCAGCCAGAAAGATCATGGTAAGATTCAGCTGTTGTTTAGGTCAACGTGAAGGTGAAGGTGAAGGTGGAGTAACATCCTCATGAAGGGATATGTGTCATTATTACTCAGAGGGCTGTACTGATCTAGATAAGGTAAGTGATGGGCCACATATTGAGTAATGAAATCAAAACGGGACCTGACACAGCTCCCCATGCTGTTTTCTGAGTGGCTCCAGGGGAACGCAGGTGTCAGTGTGCCTCTGTCCTCTCCGATCATCAGCGTTTCTCTCCTCAGGGCATGGCGATCGGGAAGTGCCCGAAGAACAAACTGCTGAAGGGCTACATCGAGCTGGAGCTGCAGCTGCGAGAGTTCGACCGCTGCAGGAAGCTGTACGAGAAATACCTCGAGTTCAGCCCCGAAAACTGCACCACCTGGATCAAGTTCGCCGAGCTGGAGAACATCTTGGGAGACATCGAGAGAGCCCGCGCCATCTTCGAACTCGCCATCGGGCAGCCGCGGCTGGACATGCCAGAGGTAACGGAAGAAAAGATGATGCGGCAGACTAGTCCATTTGCTGAAATTTCATTGCAGCAACTCAGAATGGTACTCAGTAGTTTGTGTGGCCCCCCCGTGCTCCTAATGAGACAACCGATGTTGTCCTGGGGGATCTCCTCCCAGATCTGAACCAGGACATCACTGAGCTCCTGGACAGTCTGAGGTGCAACCTGGCAGCATCGTTGGATGGACAGAAACATCATGTCCCAGAGGTTCTTTTGGATTTAGGTCAGGTGAGCGTGGGTGAGTGGTATCAGTTCCATCATCCTCCAGGAGCTGCCTGCATACTCTCACCACATGAGTCCGGGCATTGTGGTGCACCAGGAGGAACCCAGGACCCGCTGCACCAGTGTAGGGTCTGACAATGGGTCCAAGGGTTTCATCCTGATACTTAACGTTAGTCAGGGTGCTGTTGTCTAGCCTATCGAGGTCTGTGCATCCCTCCAGGATATGGCAAATACCAACTGAGCTCCACGGTGCCAGGCAATGAGCACAGGGTCCACTAGAGGTTGTCAGGCCCTCAGGCTGCCCTCATGAAGTCTGTTTGGTTGTTTGGTCAGAGACATTCACACCAGTGTCCTGCTGGAGGTCATTTTGTAAGACTCTGGCAGGGCTCATCCTGTTCCTCCTTGCACAAAGGAGCAGATACTGATCCTGCTAATGCGTTAAGGACCTTCTACGGTCCTGTTCAGCTCTCCTAGAGTAACTGTCTGTCTCCTGGCATCTCCTCCATGCTCCTGAGACTGTGCTGGGAGACATAGCAAACCTTCTGGCAATACCACGTATTGATGTGCCATCCTGGAGGAGTTGGACTACCTGTGCAACCTCTGTAGGGTCCAGGTATGGCCTCATGCTACCAGTAGTGACGCTGACCCTAGCCAAATGCAAAACTAGTGAAAAACCAGTCAGAAAAGACGAGGAGGAAAAATGTCCGTGTCCTCCACCTATGAAACCATTCCTGTTTTGGGGGTGGTCTTATTGTTGCTCCTCTAGATCACCTGTTGTTAATTTCATGAACAGCAAAGCAGCTGATTAACAACCCCCTCTGATACTTACTGACCACATCAACATCACACAAGTTTAACTGACTTGATTCTGTACCCTGATTAAAAAGGGTTCCTTTAATATTTTGAGCTACATACTTGGATGAAAAACCTTTGCAGTCAATGACTGCTTGAACCCGTGGGTATCACTAAATGTTGTTTTCTGCCTTGAGATGCTCTGCCAGGCCTTTACTGCCTCCGCCTTCAGTTGCCGCTGGTTTGTGGCTCTCCCCGCCTTCAGTTGTGTCTTCGGTAACTAAAAAGCTGCTTCATTAGGTCTCATTTATTTGCTGCGAGGAACTCCATGGTTGCTTTTCAGTATACTCATTAGCCAGTCGCCCTGTGAAGGGATTTCCAATCAGTTTTGCAGCGCTTGGCTGAATGTGAACAGAGTATAGCTCTGTACTCTTCACATTTCATGCTGCTGCTTCTATCAGCGTCACATCATCGATAAAAACTAGTGACGCACTTCACTGGCCATGCCATAATATTGCCTCCACCATGCTTGACAGATGATGTGGGATGGTATATATCTTGGCCTCATTTGTCCACAGAACTGAGTTCCAAAACTGGACGGGCTCTTTTAGATAACGAAATCTAATCCGGCCTTCTTGTTCTTCGGTTTGTGCCGTGTTATATACCCTCTGCATTTACCTTTATGGTCTCGTTGACTTGCATCGACAAGTGAACAGCTACCAAATGCAAGTTCAGCACTTGGAATCAACTCCAGATCTTGTATCTGCTTATGTTGAGGGAACGGGCCTCACCTGGCCGTGAACCTGCTTGTCTGTCAGTCGTCCCATTACTTTGGAGCTTCTGAAAACAGAGGCCTGCGTATAAAATGGCTAATTCCTAAACATTCAGTGCAGTTCTTTTGTCAAGACCCCTTGAGGTAAAGATGAAAGTCTGGGCTTCAATCACATTTTGACGGTTTGATTTAAAATCCACCGTGGTGGTGGTGTACAGAGGCAAGGTTACAAAACACATCACTGTCCCAAAACTTACCGACTTAACAGTTTCCGCGGGAGGTTTAGTTCGTACACTCGGTGCTCTGAGGCGATTTGTGTCAAAACCACAAGTCCTATTGCAACACAACAGAAGATAGAAATGCCCACATTTGGATGTATAAATTTTACATGTAGAGGGTAAGCTCGGAGCAAAATCAGTAGGAAAGCAATTTTTTTCAGATTCAGCTCCATCCTGACAACTCGGGATGATTCTGGAATGAACATTGAAGAGGGAAACTGTATCTTTCATGAAACTTAAACTGTAAAAACCGCAGAAAAATGAATAGTGTAACAGTAAATAGTGCGCCATGACGCTTTGCATTGGCGCACCCAAACAGTTCCGTTTAGGCTTTGAACTTATTTTGGGGCTGCTTGTGAACGTGTTAGATAAAATTTCATCTTCTAGTTTTTCTGTTGCTGTAGCCCACAGCCGCATCCCTGATCAGCTCGTGCTGTTAGGTAGGTAGTTCATGGTTGGCTCTGATAGGAGAACCCAGACTTTAGCAGTTGGTAACCAGCTTCATGCTGGATGTCTGCTGTCCATGAAACAAAGTAAATCACGTCACACCTTGACAATTTAACCATTGTATGCCAGCGTATCAAAATTTCTCCACAATGCTGGCACACGTAGAATTATCGATGTTACCTTGAGCTTATACATAACACATTAGTAACTTATGTAGAACGTTTTAATAACTGCCACTATACCATTATACGTAGCTGTAAGTTAGAAACACGTTCAGTAAGCGCTGTGGTCGTCCAGAATGTGTCAAATACGTCAATATGTGCAGGAGATAAGTTCACTATAAGTTACTCATAGGTTAGAAATAAGTTTTGGGTATGCAAGACATTATCTTCATGTATTTCCACTTATGAATAACTTACAAATAACGTATGTGAACATATGTCGCATAACTTACGTATGCACGGCGTATGAGCCACATGCTAGCATACGTCAGAAATTTTGTGCATGCTCAAAATTTTTTGTCGACCTTGCCCTACTACAATGTGTATCAGCGTGCTCTTAAGTTATGCAAAAACTTATTTGGCGTACGCCAGTGTATTTGCCAAATTTTTTCATGCGTGGGCATACGCTGGTTAAATTGGCAAGGTGCGACAGCGTGGTGGGTTGTCTAAAAAGATTCCCGTTTCCTTTGATTGAAACATTTGGTTTTTAAGAACCCTCTTGCACACATCACATCGTTCACCAGCTGATAACATGAATACACTGAATTTATCTTCTCAGGTTCTGTGGAAGTCCTACATCGACTTTGAGATCGAGCAGGAAGAGTTTGGAAACACCAGAAACCTTTACAAACGGCTGCTGCAGCGCACTCAGCACGTCAAGGTGAGGGCTGCCCTCCAGAAACTGTCGAACGGTCAAAATCTGATGCCAGATTTGAGACGGGACCGAGCCGTCGAACTGTCCGCTTATCGACTTCCTGTCTCGCAGGTTTGGATCAGCTACGCGAAGTTCGAGCTGTCGATCGACGACCCCGAGCGGCTGCAGAAGTGCCGGCAGATCTACGAGGAGGCCAACAAGAGCATGAGGAACTGCGAGGAGAAGGAAGAGCGGCTCATGCTGCTCGAGTCCTGGCGGAACTTCGAGAAAGAGTTTGGCACCGACGGCACCAGGGAGCGGGTCAGGAAGCTGCTGCCGGAGAAGGTGAAGAAGAGGAGGAAGCTGACGGCCGAGGACGGGGTAAGAACTGGGTGTCAGCCAGCCGGAGGGTGTTAGGCCTTTAGCAGTAAATGTGACCGAGGTTTTTCAAGCAGTGGGCACTCATGTAGACAACTGAAAAGAAAGGTAAAACTTCAAAACTGATTTTGGAACATTCTGGTAAGTCTTCACTCTTGATATAATGTTCAGTATTTATGGAAGAAATGTGAACATTTTTAACTTTCATAGGGTTCTCAATAAGTTGCCGTCAGCACTGATGAAAGTAACGAGATAAAATAATCCCTAAAAGTTAAGCACCACCTGTTTCTCTGATCCCATCAGTCGGACGCTGGCTGGGAGGAGTACTACGACTACATCTTCCCAGAGGACGCCGCCAACCAGCCTAACCTCAAGCTCCTCGCCATGGCCAAGATGTGGAAGAGGCAGCAGGAGAACGACGACGACGGCGGCAGCAGCAGCGAGAAGCTTCCAGAAAACACGCCGGCGGCAGCCGAGCAGAGTCTATCGCCGCCTTCTGATGAAGCTGCAGCTGGTCCCGAGAACGAATCCGGCGGAGAGAACACAACGGAGACTGAACGAGAGAACGTGCACGACGACCGAGACGACGACGACAGCAGCAGCAGCAGCAGTAGTGAGAGCGAGGAGGAGGAGGAAGGTGGAGAGAAGTTGGCGAGGAGGCGCAGCGAGGAAGATAAAGAGTAGATTCCCGCTCACGGACACGGACAGATATGTTTTTTCTAGTTTAATAAAAAAAGCAGCTCAGGAGGAGTCTTCTTTATTGTGTGTTTTCTTTGTGCCATTACACGCATCAAATCAAACTCGTGTGTCTCTTTCCTGTTCTAAAGCAAAAGGTTCATTTAAAATTTACAGCAGATTAAACTCTTTGTACAACCGGTGGCTCTCTGAGGAGTGGGCGAGCGGCCCGCTTGACAGTTTATGTACATCAGATGGTGGCGACGACGAGTCAGAGAGCCACACTCTGCTGTTATTCGATGTCTTCTGGTCTGACGGGATGCGGCAGCGGGATGATCGACTTCTTTTCCGCGTCTCTGGAAAGGGCTTTCCTCATATCTGCGGGACAGGAGAGAGCGAGCGGTGTTAGGATGGGTAGACTTTTGACTTAACCTCCCTGGGCTCAACATGCGGTGAGCGCACCACTCGGACTAACTGGACTTCAGGGGTCGAACACATTCTGGTGCAAAGTCTTTAAGAGCGTAGTTACACTAGGCTGCCCGTACGGTGTTCTTTCATAGAGGTCGTACAGTGCTACGCAAAAGCCAGCCCTCGTTGCTTTAGAATTTGCTAGGAAAATGGAAACGGGTACAACGATTTATTGAAACATAAGGTGAAAACAGCTTGTAGAATTCTAACCAGCTTCCAAGTTGCTACTTGGTGTGACCACTTCTTGTTCTTCAACACAGCCTGAACCCTCCCTCTCTCTTTCTGTAAGTCGTCTTCAGGAATAGTTCTCCAGGCTTCTTAAGGACATTCCAAAGCTGCTTCAGTGATGTTGACGTCCGTCCATCCCTCCATCAGACCCATTTCCACTGATGTTCAGTCCAGTTCTTGTCCCCTTTTCATAGCTCAGCCTTTTCTCCCTGTTTCCCTTCCTTAAGAATGTCTTCTTGACAGCCACCCTTCCACTGAGACCATTTCTGATGAGGCTTCGGTGACGGACGGGCCAGATGCGCGTTGGTCTTCTTTAGCTTTTTTAGGCCACTAAGAACAAAGTACGAACCAAGTCAGTCTTGCTGCTATCCTTCTGTCAAAGCACCCCGACACTCGTCTCCACCCACTCCACCCTGCCTGCACTCTCATTTGCTATTAACAAAGAGCCCAAAGTTCCAATTTAAAATTGGTCTTTTAGGCATCGACACGCTGCTTCATCCTTTGTGCTAGCTGTCTCTTTAATGCTCAAATGCTTCATAGTTAAAGGGCTTAATCAAAATTCCTCTGAAAATGGTCAGGACAAGGATGGACTGAAAATGAGTGAAAAAACAGCCAATGTCCAAGACAAGCTTAGAAAGAGCTTCATAAAGCCTGGAGAACTATTGCTTTGACCGCTTTAGAAAAACAAAGTCTGATTCCTTGGCAGCAAAATGGAGGGGTAGCTCGAGACTTTTGCACAGCACTGTTTAAGGAACATCAGTGAATAATGTTGCTTAGTGTCCCCCATAGTGCAGTGGTTCACGCAACGTCCCCGTGTCGATTCCAGGTGGGGACACAAGCCCCTCTCACCATGGAGGGTTGCATCAGGAAGGGCATCCGGTGTAAAACATCCTAGAGACAGAGCTAATGCAGACTGAATTCATTTTCATCAGTTTAGTATAGTTCGAAATCTTTAGAGCTTTGTAAGAAGAAGATTTTATCACAGCAGTGTGACGTCCACAGGAAGCACGGCTGCACGTACCTCCCCCGTCACTTCAGTTAGAAACCTCCCGAGAAAAATGGACGGCTCTGTCGTCTTACCGTAAGCGTCTTCATCTGGTTCTCCGTTGCTGGCTGAGTAATACTCTATCACCGTCCTGTAGACGCTGTAGCCCAGACGTTTGTACATGTTCACCGCCACCTGGTTGGACACTCGCACGAACAGATCCACGAAGAATCCTCCCTTCCTACGAGATGCCAAAGTCAGAGTATTCAGGCTTCACCCGCTTTGAAAACAAAGCTTGTTCGACGTCATCACTGCAGAGGAAACGCTGGGAGTAAAACTGTCTAGAGCAGATCTAAAACAAAGACTCGCAGCCCTGATACTGACCTCTCCGAGATCTCCTCCAGCATCTCCATGAGTTTGGCGGCCAGGCCGAGCCGCCTGAACTCCGGGGCCACGGACAGGGCGGTGACGTGGCCGTGCCACTCCTCGCGAGCCACGGAGCCTTCCGCCTTCCCCATGACTGCAAGGAAAGTCAGACACGAGCACGAGTCAGGCGGCGTCTACAGGGATGGTTTCAAACAGTCCAGGCTTTGTTCTGGATCTTCCTGTCTGGTCGAAGCGCCAGGCTCGAGGCCAGGGAGGCCTGGGTTTTAAATACCGTCTGTGGGTTTGTGCCATAGAACATTTAATGACTGGGGTCATAACTGTGTGTTTATTATGAAAACCATAATAAATGACATTAGAGCGTTTCAAAAGATCTCTCTGATTAAGGAAGTGGATGTTGTAGAGAAGGAGGGGAGTCCATTGAGATCAACAGCAGGCTTTTGGACATTAAAAGTCAACAAGTACAACTCCCAACTGCTCATTAACACAAATGTCTGATCAGCCAATCACATGGCAGTACCTCAGTGCATTTAGGCATCTAGCCACGCTCAAAACGACCTGATGAAGGTCAACCCAAGCACCAGAATGGGGCAGGAAGGTGACTGAAGTGACTTTAAACGTGGCGTGGGTGTTGGTGCCACACTGGCTGGTCTGAGTGTTTCACAAACTGCTGATCTACTGAAGTTTCCCCACACAGACATCTGTAGGGTTCACAGAGAACGGTCCAAACAGAGACCATATCCAGTGAGCGGCAGTTCTCTGGGAGAACATGCCTTGTTGATGCCAGAGGTCAGGGGAGAATGGACAGACTGCTTCGAGGTGACTCGGATAACCGCCGGTTACCACCAGGGCATGCAGAAGAGCATCTCTGAACGCACAAGATGTCCCACCGCAGGCTCACCAAAACTGACCAGAGAATTGGAGAAACGTTGCCTGGTCTGACGAGTCTCCATTTCTCCTGTGTCATTCAGAGAGCAGGGTCAAAACCTGGCTTGACGTGAAAGCGTGGATCCACCCTGCCTCAGATCAACAGCAGGACAACGCAACACATCACAAAACTCAAACCAGCGTCCTGAACATGACAATGAGTTCTCTGTACTCAGAAGTCCTCCGCAGTCAGCAGATCTCTGCGTATCCTTGGGATGTGGTGGAACAGGAGATTCGTGGATGTTCAGCCCACAAATTCTCAGCAACTGTGCCATGCTGTCAGGAACCTGTGAGAAACGTTTCCAGCACCTTAAGATTTGTCCACTTTGTCTTAAGTCTTCATGGCATTGTCACACCCAGTCACGATAACCACAGGTAGTTATAAAAAAGAATTCCTGCATAAATACAATAATTTTTTGTCATTTTAGTCACTTAAAGTTTATAGTATGATGTAAGGAGAACTTACTGTAGCCCATCAGTTCTCCTCCAGGAGCTTCAGCAACAATGAAGTATTCAGGCCAGTGAGCCAGGTACTGGAGATAAAACGGGATCCCATACTGGAGGTGAGAGGTTAAAGAAAGTTGCAGAACAGGAATAAAACATTCTTTACATAATGTCACCCCAATCTTCTTCAGCTGCTCCCGTTAGGGGTCTCCACAGCAGATCATCTGCCTCCATCTCACCCCATCCCTGCATCCTCCTCCCTCACACCAACCCTCTTCACTACATCCATCAATCTTCTCTGTGCTCTTCCTCTTCTCCTCCTGCCTGGAAGCTCTATCCTCAACATCCTTTGCCCAATATGTCCACTATCCCTCCTCTGAACATGTCCAAACCATCTCAGCATGAGCTGTCCCTCTGATGGACTCATTTCTAATCCTGTCCATCCTGGTCACTCCCAGTGAACATCTCAGCATCTGCAGTTCTGCCACCTCCAGCTCCACCTCCTGTCTTTTTGTCAGTGCCACCGTCTCCAAACCATACATCATAGCAGGTCTCACTACCGTCTTGTAAACCTTCCCTTTCACTCATCTCCACCCACTCCACCCTGCCTGCACTTTCTTCTTCACCTCTCTCGTGCTCTGTCCGTTGCTTTGGATGGTTGATCTCGGGTATTTAAACTCATCCACCTTCACCCTCTCATTCACACACATACTCAGTCTCGCTTCTATTTTCATTCCTCTTCTCTCTAGTGCATACCTCCACCTCCTCCCTTGCTCTCACTGCAGAGCACTATGTCATCTGTAAACATCACAGTTTGCTTTATATTTGGTGTATTTTTGTTTTTGGATGAAATTATACACTAACTGTCATTTTCATTGCTCTGACAGAATATTGCAGGCTGCGGTCAGACTCCGCCTACAGTCCCAGCAGACCTCAGTAAAGCTCTTTTTAAATAATTTAACAAGAGAAAAAGAAGGAGAACGTGGCAGCACATCTGCCCGCCTCAAAACATCTGTGTCACTATCGAGTAAACATCTGCTTTGTGCTTTAAGATTCTTGTGATGTTTTTTTAAAAAACTGAACTATATCTGCACATTTGCCTCACAAGCGACAGATCCCTAGTTCGATTCCATCAGGTGGGGGCACGGAGGATTGCGTCAGGAAGGGCATCGATGTGGATCAATCCGCTGTGGCGCCCCCCCCCCCTTGGGGGGGATACAAGGGATCAGCTGGAGATTCTTCTGGTGTATATCTATGGTAACTACATGATCTTCCATCATCAGCTGGGACTTCACAGGACATGAAGGATACAGTCTCTGTCAGAGGGTCCAGGTTTCTGTTGGTCAAAACACACAAACAGTTTCAAACAGTCCTCCCACCAAACTCAGCTGAACAATCCACTCAAACATCTAAAACACGCGACTTCGGCCGTGTGGGGACAATTCGGCACGCCTTTTGCTCGACCTGCGCCCCCAAATGTAGTTCAAACCCACAATATAAGAACTACATTTCCCTGCAGGTTAGCTTTCTGCAGGGAAAGCTAACCGGCGGCTTTCCGAACACATTCAGGACTTCTAACGTTTCAAACGCGGGCCGATGTCCCCCCCAGGGTGCTGCCGTCCTGGCCGGTTTAAACCGTGCCTGAAAAGCAGCGGCTCTGCGCCGGTATGACGGGAAGCGCTAAACGACCCGCTTTTCTGCGCGGAGTCTGGTTCGCGGTCGGGGCGCTCGGAGCTAGCGAGCCGCGCGGCCGGGCCCACGGGGAGCCGCGGCACGGACCGGAGCTCACTCACATGTTGTTGAATTTGAACAGATCGTCGCAGGTGAACGGCCGCAACGTCGTCATCTCTGCCTGCTGCTGCGCGACCTCTGACCTCACACGGACAAAGTGACGTCGGCTTGTTTTAGGAAGCCGAGCGGCGCCCCCAGCCGGACAACGCGGGTACTACGCCACTGTGACCGGCCAAAGGTTCGATTCCAGGTGGGGACGCAAGCCCCGCTCACAACACGAAGTTCTCACATGACGTCACAACATACGAGCGGCTGCCGTGCGTTCACTTAAAGAAACCGATCGTACGCCTCACCGGTACAAACGCTGCGTGCCAACACAAAACAGTGGTACACGTCTTAGACCCCCATTCCACTGGAGCTGTAATAGTGCCGATTATGGCGATTTAATGTTCCTGATCAAAACAGCGTGAAACGGCTGAAAATTGGGTTCCTGATGATCTATTGCCGTTATATTTCCATCAAAAGCCCAGCATTCACGTTGTGACCTCGGCACGTTGCCGCGGCATTCAGGATGCACTCATGTGTGTTCTCTTCTGATGCTAATATCGTTTGGCATCGTTGCCCCTGATCATGCCGTTTTGACCGGTTATTATCAGCAATACCGGGACTATGCCGGGAATCGCGCGTGATAAACGGCAGTTCAACGTCAGTTCATAAAACTTTGGTGTCAATGCTGAAACTTCATGGTTCAGCTTTTCCTTCGCTAACGAGTACGGAGCCACACCTATTACACCGATTTTCTCAGCGTATCTCTTTCTATCCTCCATACTTAATGATTCTACATCGTCTTTCTACTTTTGCTTTTCCATGATTTTGATCACAAGTTGAATCCGACATCAAAACAGTTTAAAATGTGCGGGGGAGATAAACAGCCGTGTGTGTAAACAAGTACAGCTTGCCAACAAAGATGGGTAAAAAAACCATCTTTGTTGGCAACTTATGCAGTGCTTGACTTATAAAGCACTGCATAAGTTGGCTCCAGGTCCTCTGGCAGAGTTCATCAGCCAAAGAACCAGCCTTGAGCGTGTCACTCGAGGCTCTGTCAGAGGTGCCTGTTATATTCCTCTGCGCAGGAGCACTTTCGGCAAGTCGGCCTGGTCAGTAAGGAGCGCGAGTGCGTGGAACTCAG
>VUQH01049053.1:0-18392 GCA_015106775.1 Etroplus canarensis | reverse complement strand
CAATGCAAGAACAGAACCCTTTTCATCTAATCCAGATGAACATAATGCAAAATATCAAAATAGTGCCAAACAGAAGACATGAAAGACACAATGAAAAGACAACACAACAAGACACTAGCACTGAGAAAAAGAGGTAGGGTACAGTTGCTGTATTTCCCAGGGAGAGAGAAAAAACATGAATGTGTGTTAGCTTCACTCAGAGATGGACAAGTATGTAATGTGCTACTTCTTTTCCTTTTACCGTTGATGTGATGTGTTAGTGAAGTTGTTTTTTTCATATTGTGAAACATCTTGCAAAACACTAACAATAACTGAGGTATAATTTGTGTTTTTCAAAGGTTGCATGAAAATAGCAGGCAGTTAAGTGCAAGCAGAACTTTTAGTTTGTAATATTACGGTGAAGATTCCCGTGATGCATTATGTTAGACTGGTGCAGAGCAGGCTGTGGTGTTCATCCTCAATGTTAGGTTACATCAGGGATAGCAGAGATCAATTTAAATTGTAGGTGACGATGTTGATTAGATTCACTGACCGAATTCTACCTTTTATATTAGCTTTATACTGTCTAGGGGTTGGAAATCAGCCATATCTTGTTGAATTCAGTTGGATAACTCCAAAAAGTACCCTGAATCACAGAGCAGCAGGAGCACAGGTCAGCTGACTACAGCCTGAACACACAGAAAATTCTCCTAGGGCTCACAATGCAAATACAACACTAAACAAATCATTATGCGACTCAATTCTAAGGGATTCCTTTCCCCATGCTGCCACAATCTTAGGGTTTCCCCACCTGCCAAGTCCTGGTAATAATTAAATGTCCTACTAATGATTTATCAGAAGGATGTTTTGCATTTTAAATTCTGCTCTCCATTAACTATATTTATTTATTATGCAGTTAACATAGAAAAATGTTCAACCTGTCCTCTTCCGTGTCTCAGGATTAGGTCGATGCACCGTGGGACCAAAGAGGCCACCCTCAAAACAAGCTTTTAATAGTTATTTATTATTGAACTTTTTGAAAACACTGACTCCATAGGGCGCAGTAAATGCAACAGCTGACTGACTCTTAGCAGGTCTTAGAAATTTAGAAGTCCTCTGGGCCACTACTAACTTTGCTCAGACTCAGGAGCTATTTATAGAGCTGAGATATTTTGTGAATCACTCTAGAAGAAAAGCAAAGCAGTCCTAGCATTAAATATGGCACATCCTGTGTGTTTTGGTGTTAGCCAATTGGGAGCTACTTCTAGCCTTAGGTAGGATCTTGTGTAAATGCAGCCTCAGCGTGCTCAGAATACAGCCTCACAAAGCCAAAAGCATGGCTGTAAACTATTAGTATTGTGACTCCCGTTTTTGATTGATCTTGAACAGTACTTTTAGGGGCCATAGAAAGCCCTTCTTTGTGCAGATTTACCACAAAAAAAAAAAAAAAATACACCTGAGAGAGTGAATGCCTTTTTCACGACTGTTCTCTATGTGACTGAAAATCTGTTACAAAAAGGAACTGGGGCTGGAACTAGTTCATTCTACAGAGGAATAAAATGCACGATCGCTTATGCATACTATTTCAATTAAATGACTAGCAACTAAGATTAACCTGCATATAACCTCTACGTACCACATCAGAAAACAGCTCTTATGTGTGTATCATATTCAGGAGAGGTGTTTCCAAAATGACCCCAGTCTCTTAAGACGTGTTATCCTCTATTAGCACGACATTAGACCCACAGAAGGCATTCACTAGTGATTCTTAATTAAACACAATCAGTGCAGCCTAAGTCTTCATTTCTGTCTTGATAAGCCATAAGAGCTCTCCAGGGTAAAGTAAGCGCTAACATGCAGTGTGGGGGGATTACGATTAGCTTTAAGCTGTGCTTTCTTCCCTCTGCCCTTGTTCGTCCTCAGCAGTCTGTCTTTAGCAGGCTGAAACGCCCACTGAGCTAAACGAACACGCACTTATAGCACCGATGTGGTTGTTAAAACTCTCCAGAGTTTTCATCTCACTCCAGAAATGACATCTTAAGCTGTGTAGCAATGAACTGGCTCACATTTGTGGCTGGCCTCCGTGAGCACCGGTGCCATATGTTAATTTGACAACTGAAAGCTTGTTGAATTACTTAGGGGGGGGTGAACTGCATCTAAGTTTTATTACTGCTATGGCAGATGGTTAATGACCCTCAACAATGATAAAATATTTTATAATGATCAAACTCGAAGAACTCCAGGCAGTGGTGCCGTGAGATGGGTGGAAGGAGACAAATAATTTAACAGTCCTGCCTGCAGTAAGCTCAGAAGGATTTTAAGTACACCATGAAGTCAAAACCACTGAGGCTACAATGGCCCTCGTGTCACATGTTTCTCTGCGGCTTGAAATTTCTCTCAGTGCTCTTAACTGACGGCCTGAGACGGAAGGAATGGTTGAAAGCAGTTACCATGTTTCTTAAAATATTCAGTGTATCTGGTGTATCTGGCCTCTCATATATACAAAGAACAAAAGAAATAAAGCATGCTTGTGAATATTATACCAGAGTCTACACTGCTCCCTGCAGCTACCTTTACTTTTGAGAGCAATGAAAGAGTCATAATGGTTTTGTTAACTAATCCATCTTTCATGAAAATATTGGGATTTTTAATCCCTTTGCTATCTTTAGCACTGCACTTTAAGCATAAATTTGTTCATTATTGCAACATAAATATGATAAGTTTAGTGTTATACTTAGTTCCGCCTGCTGAAAAAAAGACTTCTTTGTTAGAGCTAATGGTCCTATAAGAGCACAGTACTCTAAATAGCTCCGTCTTACTGAAAAGACTATCAAAATCTCTTTGGAAGGAAGACAAATAACGTCAGTGGCTTTCATCTTCATTTATGAAATTACCCTTTTAGCTTAAGTGCTCTGATGAATTTGCTAAAAACTGAACATATTGCAGATGTATTTTTCCTCTCTCTTGCTCCCTCTGTAACAACTAATTCTTCCTTAATATGTGTAGGAAAGTGCTTGGGTTTTTCCCTTAAATGACAGTTTTAAATCATTAAAAGGAGAAGTACGTCTTCTGTGACTATTCTGTAAACAGTCAACGGTTGCAATTTGTCGAGAAAATAAGATTTAAATTTACATTCTGTACACCGATCGGCCACAATATTAAAACCACCTGGCCAACACTGAGTGTCCTGCCACTTCTTTTTCTTCTTTTGGCTGCTCCCATTTGGAGGTCACCGTAGCAAGTGTGCCTCTATTTCACCCAGTCCCTTGCAACCTCTTTGGTCACATCAACCCTCTGCTTGTCCTCCTTCAGTGCATCCACGCCTCCTTTGTCTTTGGCCAACAGTACCACAGTTTTTACCAGCAGACTAACAGCACCAGAGCTGGTCATTTTTAACTTGGGCTTTGACCAACCCAGTATGGAAATCGTATTATGACTGCATATTTGATCTGGAAAAGATTTTATGCTGGATGCTGGATTCCCTTCTTGATGCAACTTGCCCAGGCTTGTGGCCAGTACTAGGAGTTCACTGGCTTGGCTGGGTTACTGTGTATCCTGCCACCAAACAGTACAAACCCACAGGAGCACTGCGACGGAACCACTGGGGTCTTGCACTTGGATGTTGCTATCAGATGATTTGGATCCTGATAGTTTAGAAGTCTGGCCTAAGTGGATCAGATCTTTAGATCCTTGATGAGATTGCAATCTGAGGAGTCTGAAGGCTGATTCAGTGCCTCAGGCTCTTTGACATATTCCCCAAGCTGTTTGTGAGTGGTTCTTGCGGTGGACACATTGTTCTGCTGGAGGCAACCACTGTCGTCAAAGAGGGTCATTGAGTTTCAGCACCTTTTAGGTGGTCTGACTGTGACAAAGTAACGCTCGCCCAAAGTTTTCCAACAGATCCAGAGATGATCAGCGTTTTTCCTTCACCTCTTAGTGGTTTTAATGGTGTGGCTAATATATTTTTCTGTTATGGACCTACAGTTAGGCCCATAAGTTTTGGGACACTGACACAAGTTTCAGAAATTTTCCTCCACGACATGTATCCGTGTCTCAACTACAATCAAGAAACACCTTGATGAATATATATACAGAAGGCTTGCAAAAACGTGCAAACTACTGGTTAGAGTCAATAGATTTTGCCAGAAAGCATCTAAAAGAGCCTGCCCAGATCTGGAAAAAATTCTTTGGACAGATGAAACCATGCTGAACTTGTACAAGACTGATGGGAAGAGAAAAGTACACTGAAGTATACCACATTATCTGCCAAAGCATGGTGGAGGCAATGTTATGGCATAGACATGTATGGCTAGCAGTGGAACTGGGTCACTTGTGTTTTTTGATGGTGCGACCACTCATAGAAGTAACAGAATACATTCTGAAGTGTACAGAGCTATACTCTCCATTCAGATTCAGCCAAATGCTAGCTTCATAATGCAAATGGATAATGTTTCAAAGCAACCCAAGAGTTTTGCAAGGCAAAGAAATGGGATATTCTTCAATGACCACCCTTCACCTGATATCAGCTAAATAGAGCAACTTTTCAGTTACTTAAACAAAACTGAAGTTGGAGAGATCCATGAACAAGCAGCGACTAAACGCGGTTGTAGCAAAAGCCTGGCAGAGCGTCTCAAGGGAGGAAACACAGCATTTGGTGATGTCCACGGGCTCTAGACTTTGAGCAGTCACTGACTGCAAAGGCTTTTTAAACAATCTTTATGTTTAATATCATGTTAGTTTGTCCAGTTATTTCTGAGCCTCTGAAAATGGGGGATTATATATAAAAATTGCTGTTACTCCAAAACAGTTAATGTAGTTCTTTTGTCAAGCCGTGTGAATTAAAGCTGAAAGCCTGCACTTCAAATCACGTTTTCTCTGTTTGATTTAAAAATCCTCAGTGGTGGCATACAGAGGCAAAATTGTGCCACTGTCCATGAATGTATGGACCCTTAGTAATGCTAGCATTATGTAGAGAGTGGTCAGTTGAGTTCAACATTTGTATGAACTGCAAATTTTATGCAGAGATTTATTGTCTGAGTGATTAGAAAGCCTGATGACTTTGGGGATTGTAATAATGCTGGTTATATGGCTTTTCTGTGGCACCATCATCAGGTTACAACATTTAATGTTGTAACCTGTAACTGTTTAGCAAATCAGCACGCTATAATACTAAGGTGTGAGTAGAAAACATTATATCCTCTAAACATCAGCATGTTACAGTGTTATTGTGGGCATGCTGCCATAATGACATTAGTATTTAGCTCAAAGCACAAATGTGCATGAGATACAGCTTCACAGTTGCTTGACTGTCAATTCTTAATCTTCAGTCCAAAGTGTGTGAAGAGAACACCAGACTCAATATACAATGGTTCATGAAGGCCTAACAAAAAAAAAAAAACCAGCATTGATCTTTTTTACAGCAGAAATTCAAAATCACAATTGTCGGTCATGGGGGTGCCAAGATAATGTGATTCCAATAGATTTATAACAATCAGACGTTGAACTGGCTCAGGAGATTGAGGCATTTCACAGGGCAGGGGATAAATATCATTACAGCCTTAACTCTAGCCCTTATTTCCACTTCTCATTGCAAGAGAGAATACTGATTTAAGTTATCATCTTCAGATAAGTGCTCTTATAGCAATCATCCATTCCCATTAAGCTTCAGTCACACCCACTGATCCAAGTAGGAAAAAAAAAACAGGTCTAGAAGAAGACTACCCTACAGTGAAGATGAGTTAAATCTTACTAAAATGTATTCATCAAAGAAAATTGCTCATGGTAGTGAATATCCACCGTGGCTTTTTTGTTCTTACAGAGAAAAGAGAAACAGCAGAGATGCAGCTGAAATGATTGGATTTCTTTTAACTAAAAACTGGCATCTATGATAAAATATGCTTACGCATGCACAACTGTGCCTGGTGGATAACACATGAAAGCATTAGAAATATTTTTCTTTGTTGCCTGCTACGGAAATATGCAAGATAATGTGCTTCTTTGGGTGCTTGGGGGGGGGCGGGCAACAACAATGCAGAGTACCCAGAGATTTCTGCAGGGTAAGGAAATTGATCAGGAAAAGAAAAACGGCGTTTTCTCACGAGTTTCTCTTCATTTCTACTACCTGCAGAAAATGGTGCATGTATTGAAACAATGCACAACTTCCATTTAGAGGGTTTAAGCCGCATTCAGTAGCTTGCAAGCATACATACTCGCACAGTCCTATATAACCTATGAAACAGTGCTTTCCTTCACTTTAATGGATTATGTGCTCATGCCCGGTTCCCCCTACTATTTGTAAGTGAAGTTCAAAGCAATTTTCTGTTTGGATTTTTCTAAGTCTTCACATATCATTGACAAATATTAAATGCAACAGAAAATTACACACATTTTATTTTCTTCAGCAGTGCTTTTTTTTTTTAAATTCAATCTGAACATTACAACAGTGTAAGAAACTAACAGATTGCTGCTAATGTATAAGGATTAAGAGGAGCGGTGCATAAATGAGATGTGCTGGAGGGTAATTAGGGTGTGACACTGATTGCATGCGACACAGCAGAGACATGACTCTGCCTCCATCTGCTGGAGAGAGACTGAATATCACAATAACTCAAGTTTAATATTGCATATTCACAGATGCTGAAAGTGACATTTTACATATTTCCTTCTCCTATTTGGAGGCTTGAGAGCTATTTTTCAGCAGCTCTACCTTAAATGTGTCGAGTAAATTTAATTATTTATTAATTTTATTTTATTTTATTTTAGGTTTAACTCGTTTTAAGAGATTTGAATTGTTTTAAATTGTCACAACCAAGGTTCACCATGAGAAGATCTCTCCTAAGTCACTGATCTCCTAAAAAAAATTTTTGGAGCGATTGTGTCAGATGAAGCACGATGTATGATCCACAATGTGCTCACAGCGTGTTCCTCATTCGACCTTTTGTCATCGCTGCTGCAAGGAGGTCACAAGGGCACCGTGTCTGGTGTGACCAATAGAGCGGAGTGTGGGAATGTAATCTCATTAAACACACTGGACACTAAACACTGGAATGACTGTCCCAAAGCAAGTCAGTGGAGGACCACAGGCATCTGAACTTCTAAACCTAGTGGTCCAGCAAGCAAAAGGACAGCCTTCAGTGTGTCAGCTGCTGAGGTGTGTTTGTACAAGGATGGCATTTGGGGAAATCAGGTGTATCTAATCTGACCAAGTAGAGAAAGAACAGCCTTTTTAATTCCCTTTGTTAATAATGCTGATATGTTAGATGCGTCTTTGACTTTGGTTAATTTCTAGTATTTTATTTGCTCACACAGCTGAGTCACAAGCTAAATGAAAATAAACAAACTGGGATTTTGAAATGCAGCCAAAAATGCTCTTTCCTCAGGGAGAAAGTTTGGAAGTCACTTCTGATAAACGCCGGATGTGATTTCCACAACCGTATAACTTTAAGATTAAAAAAACATTGTCACTCATGCATTGCCTCCTCAAATGATGCATGGTATTCCCACCATGGGGAGTACAAAACTCCCACACTACTTGAATTCAGATACTGGGGAAAATCCACCGAGCCTGGAATATGGCAATATGGGAAATTTAAGGATCACTGCTGTGACATTCACTCTCAATTAAATGATTTTAAAAATCACCCAAAGCAGAACTGTCAGCCTGTAAAAGCTTTAATGCGCATAAAGGGAAATTTATGACAAATAATAAAAGCCACTGTGTACAGAAGCATAAATTTCTATTTTTCTCTCCCATCCATTAGCATTTTGGAAAATTCAAACCCACATTAATCTTTTAATGATACGTCTTTTTTCTGCTGTTCCTTACAAGAACAGCCTTCATTTTTTCTTCCACTGGCCTCAGTTTTGTAAAGACCCTGAGCAGAGAGATGCTGAATTACCAGAAAGACACACAATCTGTCTTCATTGCTTTTTCTTGTTTTATGACAATGATCCCGCCTACAACTCAATACCTTGAAAATATGACAAACGGCATGCACTAACCGGCCACTTTATTAGGTAGCTAATCCCCACGCCCACCAGCATCACCACCAAAACTGACAAGCTGCTGGAAACATTCCTCAGAGATTTTGGTCCATATTGACATGAAGGCATCATGCAGTTGCAGCAGACTTGTGCCTTTGATACAAGGTGGGATTCATTCTTTCATATTGTTTGCCCCAAATCCTGACCCTGTCATCTGAATTTTTCAGGAGAAATCAAGACTCTTCAAACCACGCAACATTTTTTCCAGTCTTCCATTGTCCACTTTTGGTGAAATTGTAACCTCAGTTTTCTGTTCTTAGCTGACAGGAATGATGATGGGGTCTTCTGCTGCCGTAGCCAGTCTGCTACTAGGTTTTAAGTGTTCAAGTGAAGCTCTTCTACATTTGCTTGGTAATTTGAGTTACTGTTGCCTTACTATCAGCTTGCAGCAGTCTGGCCATTCTGCTCTGATTTTGAGCATCAGTAAGGCAATTTCCCCAAGAAAACTACAGCTCACTGGATATTTTTTCTCTTTTGGACCATTCTCTGTAAAACTTAGAGGTGGCTGTGCAGGAAAATACCAATAGCTCTCAAGTACTCCAATAAGTCTGTCTGGCACCAACAACCATGCCACATTAGGAGTTACTTAAGTTATCATTCTGCCCCATTGTGATGCTCACTTTGATCTTCAACAGGTAATCTTGACTATACATCCACCGAGTTGCCACCATGTGACTGGATGATTAGACATTTGAGTTAATGAGCAGTTGAGTGGCGCACCTGTTAAAGAGACCAGTTCAGAGTCATTTATGGTTTTGATGAAGACATTCAGGAACAGATCCTTACAGCATAATTCTCACAAACCGCCACTCATTTGTGACTCAGGGGCATCCTCCTTAACTTAAAAATGAAGTCAACGTGGAAGTGGCCAAAACTGCAGTTCCTCTAGGCACCAACTGAGGCTAGCATCAATCTCCAGAGACTGCCATGGTAAAATAACCAAAATGATCTCTATGGATACTTTCACTCTTACTAAAGATTCTTAGTGGAGTGATTTTTTAAAAAATAATGCACCCACCTGAATAACTGAGATAAGGATGTGAGCGTGTTGATTGACAGGTGTCAGCTGAAGTTGATAGAAGCTTGCTAGGCCCCACCCACTACTTCAAGTAATTAAATTGGGCCTCTTTATTGTGTGCATGCTGTTGGAACCATTTGATCATTTTAATAAATAATCTGACTAAAATCATTGCTTGCTGTGTGGTACAGACCCTCCCAGAAGTTTGTGTTTCTGTTTTGGTGAGTGAAATCCAAATATATTATTAGTCTGTTACCTAGCACTAATTAGCTGATATGTGTCTTTGCGTTGCACACTTACATTCTGTAAATGTGGTATCTTCGGCTGCTGTCCTGTATTCTCCCCAAGGGGCTGCCACAGTGGATTAATTGGTAATTTTACACCAGGTGCCCTTCTTGACACAACCCTCCACCTGGAATCGAACCAGGGCAAATGTGTAAACCACTACACTACTGGGGACGCTACTTACGCTTCATAAATGCAGCTTGTTAACAAAGCCTCCTAGTGTTATTTGATAAATTACCACTGCAGCCGTTCAGCCATGTATGATCATCCCTGGCTCAAAAGCCCAACATGGTGACAGCCAAAACGCTAATGTTGAACCTTTAAAATATGTAGTCCAAAACCAGTGGGTGACACCCGTGTTTTATACTGTCTATGTTTGTGATGCAAACTTCTTCCTCACTTAAGTCTGAAAACAGCCTTTGGCAGAAGGGAAGTGAAGATTGTTGTCTCAGTGCTTACATTAAAGTGGTTTTATTGTAATTTTTAGCTGTTACTGTACATTTGTAATCAAATTCACAGGGGATCCGGTTGCTGACACAGCTGAGGCTGATGGGTCGGTGGTAGATTAAGTAACTATATTCTCAACTCTCAGCAAACTTGCTTAGCAAAGTTCTTAACTGAGTGAAATAACCTCGAAGTATCTGTATGGGAGTCACAATGAGTGCTGGGTGAGTTCTCTAAATTACCTCCATTAGCAGAGGAAACACTGTATCATTCTTTATGACAGGAAAGGAGATAATGTCATTCCACACTTCAAAGCCACACGCTATCTGACCGCTCATCGTAACAAAAGATCAGCGCTACTGATGACCCGAATCATTATGTGAATTACAAACCCCAACTCCCCAAAAAATGAGAATTAGAAACAGAATACAGTGATTTAGAAATCCTTTTTGAACTATATTCAACTGAATACAGCACACAGACAAGATATTTAATGTTTAAACTGATAAAGTTAATTATTTGGAAAGTTATACACATCCTGATCTTGATGCCTGCAACAGAGGCAAGAGAAGACTGGAAAAACTGTAGAAAGCGCCAAAGCACCAGGAAAATTTCACAGGTAAGTAGGTTAATTGGTAACACGTGACGGTACCGTGGAGCACTCCTTAGCAACTCAGTCATTCACAAGCAATGATGGCCCAAAGTTCTCCACTTTGTGAAAGACTGCACAGGCAAAGTGTTAAACATTTAGATTAATCACAGAGGTAGTTCTATATGAAAAACAGTTTCATATCTTGTCCAGCAGCTCTTTTGAACACAACAGTGCTTTTTGCCCTTTTGATGGCCAGAACCTTCCTTCACTTCTATTCTCCCCAAGGGGTCACCGCAGCAGATTGATCAGCATTGGTAATGTGGCAGGGGTTTTTATGCTGGATGCCCTTCCTGACACAACCCTTCATGGTGGAAAGAGCTTGTGTCCCCACCTGGAATCAAACCAGAGACCTTTCGGTTGCAAGGTACTGTAAATGTGTAAAGCACTACACTACGAGGATACTTTTCATTTTTCCGGGAAAAAAAAAAAACTGCACAGTCACAGTGTTCTGAAAAATTGAAGATCCATTAATGTGCCCATTTCAGTGTCCAGTTAGTTTCAGCAGTGTCCACAATGTTAGAGCAAGAAGACGTAAAAAATCATCCTACTTGTCGTTTACCACAATGCTGTGCTAATTTGTTGTACTCAGGATGTCCCAAACACACGACTCTGGGCTACTGGACCTTCACTGCAGCCTTCAGGAAATCTCAGCATGCTCAGTGTAGTCTGAAAAACAAGTTTATGTATATGAAATATATTAATATTTATCGTACAACAGTTTTGATATGATCTTACACAAACTGTCATTCATGATATAAACCAAAATGTGTAATTGAGTCAGATTTCTCACCACACAATATTTTATACCAGCTTTTATCCGCCCTCTGGTCCTACTGATGCAGTAGGCTGTGTGCAAGCATCCAGAGGGCTTTGAAGTGAGCATTAAACAAAAATAAATGATATTAATACAATTACTGAAAGCACATGACACATCAAGTCCCAGATTACCACAACAAAAATACTGGTGTCAGATCATCACAATCACAAACCTAAACACAGCTGAGCTAAATCTAACATCAGGATGAGATTTGGACCATTTTCTCATAGTTCTTAAAATCAGCAACTGATAAATATGTCTATTTTGTTTCAAAACCTTATTCATCACTTTAGGATGCTCATTTGTTCTCATTTATCTAAAACATTCAGCTATTTATTATTCTCTTGTCCTATCATTGTTATGAAGAACTTCTGGCCAATATTTCCCTACCCCTACTGTGCTAGCCTTTATTTAGCGGGACAATGCAAGAAGCGCGGAGTAAATTTGGTTGTATGACACGCAAGCAACAGTCGGGGACAGGTTTAAACCCAGGGTCCTACAACAGAGACTGGCTTTCAGTTCTTGCTGAACCACCTAAACATCTAATCTCTTAATTACCCTCTCACTCAGCACCTCTCAATTACTGAATTCTTGTTTTTCACTGAATACATTCTTAGGACTCCTGCACAAATATCAGGACTTACCTGTCTTTGTGTTTCCTTCCTTTCCTTCATCAGCACTCTGACTCTCCCCCCTTGCAGTCAAAAGGAATAAACCTTCACTTTGAGACTGAATGACAGACACCACAGATGCAAACCTGATCAGATGATAATTTAACAAGTGCTGTCTTAAATCGCTCAACACACAAAGTGTTAAAAAGTTGGGACTGTTTTGACATTTGCTCCATTTTTTTACATAAGGCGTGTTGAAATAAAAGAACACAAGCTTTTAAAACGTCCTTTATAAAGGTGTAGGAACTACAACACAAGACAAAACTAAGGATAACAGCAGAAACTAGGGATCCTTACTAAGATCCTGACATTACTTTCATGCTTAACTTGTTTTACTGACTTCTTTTTAGAAGCCGTCTAAAAATGTCATAAAAATCATTAACATTTAAAGTATTTGGGTGAGATTCATCATGCTGATGACACTTTTCAATCCATGCCAATATTTACTGACATTAGTCTATTTTTTTTAAAACTAACTTTTAAAAAACATCACCCACAGGCTCCACAGTTAGATTACTCTGCTGCTAACTCTCTGGTGGAAATCATTAAAATAGAATCCAAAAATTCCAGAACACCCTGAGGATTTCTATTAAGCCTGAAATGCTAAAGCGCTGAAGATGATTATTCAAGTTTAGTGAGGCATAGTTCAGCTAAAACTTATAACACTGCAGTATATGTCACATATGACTGCATGAAAGGTGACAACATCTTCCCCACAGTTTCCGTCTAGATTTTTTGTCGTTCTTTATAATCTATACTTTTTTCCGTCCTCGTCACTTTAATCACCAGCAGGTGTTTCTGAATGAACAGAAAGTTTCCCATCTTACCTTTACCAATGACTCACTGCTGCTTCAGACACTCAGCAGTGCTGAGCCTCTTAAAGGAAGTAGAGCACTGGTTGCTATGTGGGTAGCTGTTTCACGCTGGCACTCAATGGCCTTGAGCGAATTTTAAAGCATTTAAACTGATTGTTGTTCAGTATGCATTGTGTCTTTCTACACTTCCAAACATGGAGCGCTGAGAAATTGTCATTATGCTCACTTAATAAGCTGCCTCCCCTCTTAATGCGAAACACTTTGTCTTGTTTTAAAGATTTGGAGAGGCTTTTATGCAAACGCAGTCATTAAGGATCACATTATGGTAAAACCTTCCAACATAAGTGGGAGGATTTCAGAGACAATCCAAAAAGAGGCAGGAGAGTCTGGTTCATTTATCTTTTTAATTGTTAGCAAAAGACAGTGTAAATTGAGAATCTACGATGATTAAAGGAGCATTAGGTAATTCCTGACCTTTAGCAATTTCTGCAGCAGTTTCATCCTACACAGAATAGGATGCAGCCCATCTTGCTCCAGCTTTCTGCAGAACCAACAGAAAGGAACACTGCAATATCCAAAGGTCTGGAACCATCTGAAAGGGCATTCCAACACCTTTAGTTAATGAGTAATTAAATCTGATTGGCAGATTAAAGAATAATACTGTCAAGTGAATTATTTTTTGCTCGTACTGCAGCTTGGTGCAGCTTCCAGTTTACAGCATGAATATGCTTACTCAGTAATAGAGAAGTACTGTAATATCATCCCCTCAACACATCCCTTTTTCCTCTGTCATTTGTTCATGGTGCAGATGTCAATAAAGTTGCAGTCCCTGTACTTAGGCAGGATTCAAAAGAATGGGTTGCTTCAGTAATACATTATGTTGGACTGGTGCAGATAGGCAGTGGTCTTTATAGTCAGTGTTATGTTACATCAAGGGTAGCTGACATCAACAGGACTTTCAGCTGATGATGCTGGTTAGATTCACTCACTGAATTCTATCTTTTATAATAAGTTCATAGTGTCTAGGGGTTGGAAATCAGCTATGATGGCTCACATCATAACTGCTTATATCTTGAGGTGACTGGTCATGAATTGCCACTATATAAAAATAATAATGGAATCGCATTGAATTCAGTTGTCTAAATCCACAAAGAGTGGTAAATCTCAGAGCAGCAGCACAGGTCAGCTGATCACAGCCTCTACTCACTGTGAGACTGCGCAGCTTGTCTCTCTGTCCCACACTGTGTGACAATGTTCCACATTTTGACTGACTCTGCAGGACATGCAGTTTTCTACAGTCTGGCTTTAACCCAATGCATGTGAAGAAAGTAGGGTTGGCTTTTTAGTATTGTCAAGTAAAGGTTAGCCTGTCTCATACTATGCCTATCAGGGAAAGTTACAATTCACCAAAAAGTCACTATGGATTTTGGTGAATATGATGGCAACTAAGACAAAGAAAATGAAGTGAGAAATAGAGGTTTTCTCTCTTTTGCTTGAGTTATTTTTTTGTAATTTTTGCACAAAGAGTGTAGTATCATATATGCATGTCATAATTGTCTAAAGATTGCTAAAATTGTTAGATGTGGTTCAAAAAAGCTATGTCAACCTATGGGTTTCTTTCTTCTTCATTTGGCTGCTCTCATTAGGGTTTGCCACAGCAGATCGTGTATCATGAATCCGCATTTGGATTTGGCAAAGATTTTATGCCGGATGCCCGCCCTGACACAACCCTCCCCATTTACCCAGGCTTGGGACTAGCACAAGGAGTACACTTACATGTGGCCCCTGTGGCTGGGTTATGCCAATCTATGAATGCATCCCTACAGAACACCAAAAACGATTACCAAACAGAACCATCTGAATAACAGTGAAATACAAGATGAAGACCATAACAACAGACTTATGTTTCCTTTGATCCTTATTGTATTTACTTAGCAAGAAAGCTAGATGCCAATCCAGCAACCTGCACAGTTTATTTTATTTTCATTTTTTAAGTTATATATAAAATTTTCACACTACCACACAGTGTTTTCCCCTGGTCACCCTATCTCGTTGCTAAGCAATTTTGTTCCCCATGGTGCACCACTACACCTGAAGTTGGGGTTCCCCCACCTGCCAAAACCCACTTTAACCCATGGTAACATCTGCATTGTGAGTGTTTTTAGTCAGGTTTGCAAAGTTGTATCGCGGATGAAAATGTGTGCAGATACACATTTAAAATTTCTGAGACTACTGTCACAAGTTGATTGATTTTTTTAATATCAGACTTTGTAACACCTCATGGAAATGAACAGCTGTGACCTATGAATTGTTGTTATCCATCAAGCCATAAATAGGTGCCCACCCTCACTCTGAATTCCAGTGCCGTGTGAAGGTTAAATAGAATGGACCCTTGGACCCTTAAGCCGACACAGATGACGACAGTTTAATAGGCTTGCAGCAAAAAGGGACGGAGAGATCCAGAGCAGGCAGCAAAGACTGGCACACTGAGCAGGTAATCAAAACAAAAGGTGAAGAGGCTGATCAGTACAAGTTCCAAAATTACAGGTGACTAGTTTTTATTTAAGGAGCCTAGTGGCAATACCACGCAAAGCAGAGCAACGATCTGGCGATGAGTGGGTTACTGAAACAGAGCTTTAAACTGCAGCTAAGTGAATTCTAGGAAACAGGTGTACCGACTGAGGAGGAGCTACCATCAGAACTGCCAGGACGTCCTGAAACAGCAAGTAAACCACACGCACAGACACAGAGAGGGGAAGAGATAGAAATTAAAGAGGTAGAAAGGACAGGAGGTGGGTTGGCACCTTAGGATGGGGGACCATGAGATGCTGTTTATTTGATTCCTAAGGTCGATTATGTCCCATTACACTATAATTTAATGACTTTTACACTAAAAATAAAGCATTACTAAACATACTATACATAGACTACTGAGGTCGCAACTGTCTGATGTATGAAAGAATAATTCTTACCAGCCACTGACACATAAAGCAAGTCGCTCAAATCTGACAGGAACATAGAAAATAAATACTCTTCCTGCAATAGCCCAGCCAGTAATCAAAACATTTTTCCTCATTAATGCTCAGATATTGTGTCTTAAATGATGTAAAGAAAACTTCACTGGACCACATTTTTTTCATGCTTAGAATAAATATTAGAGAAATTAAAAATCTTAAGTATGCTTGATAAGCTAAAAGCAGTACCATTCTGTTTCAACACAGCAAAAAAAAAAAAGCAGTTTTGTATCCTTCAAATTCTAAAGACCTGTGCTGATTAAAATCTGTCACTACCTCATGTCTATGTCCAAAAAATAAATTTATTCACACTCCCTTTTATGGACAGTAGACCAGGACCAGCAGATTGTTTAATGAGCTGTGACGCATTCATATACATATTGTTATAACATCTGGCCCTGGGAACAGGGAGCAGCTTCCTCTTGCAGGACAAAGTCTAACAAAGTCACTGCTGTAGGAAAATTCAATATTTTCCTATGAATTGATTTCAAGATCTGACGGCTGGAGGACAGGGCAGGTAGTGCCGCCTACTTCATTCACATTAGTGTAGCTGCTTTCTTTATTGCTTTTCTTGTAATTTCTCTGATATTCTGTAGCAAAATTTTGATACATTCTTATTGTTTTTGGCTAGACTGAACCTTTTTTATTCACTGTGATTTGGCCAGAGCACCATATGGTTGCAATTATCTATTAAGAAACATAGCTTGATACTTGTACCTAAATTTAGAAGAAGCTCTGGGACTAAGAGCCACATTCCCTGTTTTACAAAGAGTGCTTTCCCCTTTTTAAATAATGAACAACATTTTCATCTATTTAATTGCTTCAGTTTAGCTGTAATGTCACTTAGACAAAAGGGTTTCGATGTCTAACTCCGTGTTGTATGTCTGTGTTTGTGCCCTTTTAGCTCATGTCTTTGATACCAGCAACACTCACAGCTCAGTTTAGTGTTGCAGCTGAAGAAGCAATCATCCTGCACAACAATTCAAAACTTCTCCTGGACTTCCTGCAGGCCACAAACAAGCTGTCACAGATGTGCGATTAAGACTGAAATGCTCTAACATGCATTGTCTGCATATAATTGTGATTTAATGGTTAGCACTATTGCCTCACTGCAAGAGGGTCCCGTGTTCAAACCTAGGTAGGGCCCTTCTATGTGGAGTTTGCGCGTTCTCCCCATGCATGTGCAGGTTTTGTCTGGGTGATCCAGTTTCTCCTGCCGTCTAAAAACATGTTGGCTTGACGCTGCTTGTGTCAGCCAAAGACACTCCCACAAACGTCAAGAGTTCACTTCCTGTTTAAAGTTAAAAACACCATCCAATCCTACTTCATTCTCCATAAGGAAGGAGTGATGCAAGAAGGGATCGACTGCTCAAACCACGTCACAAAAAGAGGTGGTAAAATTTCATCAGAATTCATCAACATTGTCTTCATACTCAAACCATTCAGTGACACCCCACCCCCCCAAATGTACGGTTGGGGGCATTGTAATTCTGAAAGACACTCCTCCCATTGGGATGCAAATGTTTCATCATAGGGCAAACGTAATCATTTGGAACAACTTTGTATTTATTTGCAGTTACTGCAAGAACGTGCTAAAAAGAGCGTGTTTATTGAACGGGCCAAACAGAACTCATTAACCCTCCTGCAAATAAGCAATTTTAGTGGCTAAAATGAAAAACAAACACTTCATTTACAACCCATTATATTTTATACAGGAATATATTTTTCAGTGGCTCCATTTGTGTTTATCATACCTGTTTACATTATGACAGATATTCTAAAATGTTCTGATGTGCTTTTGCATCTGAAAAAAAGTCAGTAATTTCATTTCTATTTCAAATAGAATACATTTCATGTGCATTTCTTATATTCTATTTTATTTCACATAAAGTGAAACATTTCAAGTCTTTTTTTGTTTAAATTTGGATGATTTAGAGTTGCTAAGTCCTGCAGGGAAAGAAATCAGCAGATGGAAGCATGAAGTACACTAAAATCTCCTGGCAGAGATACTGGTATGGTATGGTGACAGCACCACATATGATCGCAGGACCCTGCAGCAGATTGTGAGAACAGCTAAAAAGATCATCGAAGCTTCTCTTTCCTCCATCATGGGCATTTTTCTCACGCGCTGCATCCTCAAAGCCACCAGCATTGTGGCTGACCCCACGTACCACTTATACAAACTCTTCACCCCCCTATCATCTGGCAAGAGCTATCATTCAGGCTCTCAGGAGACTGGGCAACAATTTCATCCCCCAAGCCAGCAGACACCTCAGTATTCAGGGGCTGGAGTGGAAATGAACACGCACTGAAATAGATACAATCCCAGTAAGTATCACGGTATTAATATTTAACCATCTTTAAATATTTCATTCATTTTTGAATATTTAATTATATTTATATTCCTATTTTCTTAATATCCTTAATATCCACTTTATTCTCTCCAGGACTGTGCCGAGGTCAGCGCTGCGTTGTCACTGTCTTTTTGTCTTCATGGTATAATGTCCTCTATTGCAATGTTTTTCAGTGTTTGCGTTGTCCTTTGGATTGCTACTTCTGTAGTGCTTTTCTACTCTAACTGAGCACTCAAAGCGCTTTGTGCCTTTGTGTTTCTTAGTCCTGCACGTTGCACCATGGTCCTGGAGGGATGCTGT
>VUQH01049048.1:141812-174545 GCA_015106775.1 Etroplus canarensis | reverse complement strand
CCCGGACTCTTCTGCTATGAAGCCATGCTGTTGGAATAGCTGCAGTATGTGGTTTAGCATGGTCTTGCTGAAATATGCAAGACGTGGTCTGGAGGGGAGCAGATGTTGCTCTCAAACTAATGCACCCCATACCATCAGAGATGCTTTTGAACTGAGAGCTGATAACAAGCTGGATGGTCCCTCTCCTCCTTAGTCCAGAGGACACAGCGTCCATGATGTCCAAAAAGAATGTGAAATGTCCACTGGTCTGACCACAGAACAGTTGTCCACTTTGTCTCAGTCCATTTTAAATGGTCTTTGGTCCAGAGAAGACAACAGTGTTTCTGGATCATGTTCACATATGTTTTCTTCTTTGTATGTTTCACATTCCAGCCCAGCTAAAGGAAAGATCCCGTCTGACGTCCAAATGAAGGACAAGGCCTTTTGTACAGTTTTAAGCAATGATCTCAGTTTCCAGACCACTAACTGACAAGTCAAAGTTCTAAAAGGACTTTGTCCCATTATACTGTGCTAGACAACTGATCAGTTAGCATATTCATAAGAACACAAAGGGGGTCTAAAATATCTCCAGACAAAAAGACAGCTGTCTCCTCTCATCCCAGCAGGTCAGGCAGACAGCCACCCTGAGCCTGCTAGCTCTTGTCCTTACTCAGTAAAGTGCTATAACTCAGCACTAAACTGAAACATGAGTTGATTTAGCGTTAGAGCTGTACACGTCTTACCTCATTAACAACATGCTGCAGGGAGCCCTCCACAGCCTTCTGCTGCCCATCCAGTACCTGCACAACACAGAGAAGCCTCAGCACTGCCCACACGCACATTTTTATTTAACACTTTATGGTTCAGTGACCCGAGCAGACAGACGGTGAGTAATTCAAAGTTCTGCAGCCAGGCATGAACTGGCGTTAGTGTGGGCCATGGTCAGCACTGTAAGCTCTGAGACGCCAGGGCAGCCGCACTCTGCTCTGGGGGCTTGTGTCCTCACCTGAGATCGAACCAGGGACATTTCGCTTGCAAGGCAAATGTGCAAACCACTATGCTACGTAAAGTCAGTTACTATTATTACAATTTTTTCCTGCATTCCTTTTCATGGTGCTCCAAAAGTGCTGTAAACCGGGCATGTCACTGCAAAGGAGCGTTTGTGTGGCCGCAGTACTGAACTGCTAGCTATTGGAATGCATCTATACTGCAGTTTGAATTTCGTTTGAGTCAAAACACTCTTTGGATTCTTCCATCAGCTCATCATCCTAATGACTGTGGATAATTAACATGCCCTGACCACCCTCTGCACACTTTCTCTCACAGCATGATGGATTTTCATTTGTTGTGCTCGTCACATTTTTTTTATTACTGTGTAACACGGTGATTTCCCAACTTCTGGGATAAATAAAGTATTACTTATCTTCTTATATCACCCTGACCCTTTCCCACACACTCTCAGACAGAAACCAGAATCACAGCTTTACCTGGTTTCCTACTCTGGTTCCTGGCACTGAGTGCCTGCCATTAAAAAGTGACTTTTCTGACTTTGAATGGCTGAGCGAGTTTAAAATTTACACAGAACAGCAGCAGCAGAAAAACATGACCTGCATGAAAAGACAGAATTACAAGTGTTCTAGAAATTATACGGATAAAAGGTTTAAAATACAGGATAGAAACCTGACACGGATCAAACTGTTTTAGACTTCACCATTCAGCTGTGTCAGTGCTACAGTCTGTAACTCTACTATTATGAAGCAGAAGTGGGGTTGTTTACACAGCAAACAGCAGATCACACAACCGTCCAAAATGAATCTGTCAACAGCTAAAAATCCATACTACTGTTTCTCTTCAAAACAAAGACGGTCTGTGGTCAGACAGTTCTTATTCCAACTCAGTTCTTTAGGAGAATAACTTGACAAGCTCTACCACACACTACACTGTGCAGTGACAGTGGTCAGATGTGGAAGTGAGTGTGTTTTAATGTGAAGCAGTGCTGAGAGTGGCAGGCCTACACAATAAGACAACCTTAAAGGGACAGCGGTGGTTGTATTTCTTTTTATGGACGGAGTCAGTGAACTCATGCTGCATAACATCCTGTAACTACAACAGAGATGAAAACCTCTTACCAGACGGGTGCCTTGTTCTTGGCATTTCTGTAAGAGGGTAGAGTGTGAGGTTATCAAACTAAAAGACTCTCTGAATTACACTTACAACATGGCTAAAAGGAAAGGAGTTACCCTACTCTTCAGTGAAATGCTATTACACATATATTAGAGATTATTAATTTGCTTCCCACATGATGAGGCTTGTAAAGGACCCCAGTAATACTCCCACCAGAAGACTAAACAGAAACTGGTGGCTGATCACATGTTTGTGTACCTGTACAACTCTGCTGTGTACAACTGTGCCAATAGTGCTTGCGCAGAGCCTGGGACCAAGACCTTTGAAGAGACCCGCTTTTCCATCAATCTTAATGATGTGCTTTGCTGAAACATAAAAGGACTTGTTAGGAGTGACAGAGGCGTTCAAAGCACTGTAATCAATGTTACTGACTCCTTTTCTAAAAACGCTCAACACAGACAGTCAAACTTACCGTAAGCAAACAGCCCAGGGAGCTGGGAGACCTGTCTTCCAAATAAGTTCCTGCCCAGGGTGGGAGGGAGCGGCTCGTGTCCGACCTGATAACACACAGCACACAGTGAACACACACCTGGCGATGACCTGACAACGCGGCACAAACAAAGCAGCAGGTCAAAATGTGACTACACTGGCACACGACACAAAGTTTTTATTAAGCCTCTGATGCGCCTCGTCTGTGGGTCACGGCCTGGCCTCCAGCCTGCTTCCTCCGCAGGTGAGTATTGAACCAGCAACCTTCTGGTTCCCAACCAGGCCCAAGTATCAGAGTCAGAAACCTTCATGACTCCCCAGGCGGGAAATTACTGCGACAGAAGTATCTAAAAAAGGAAATGTATCTAAAATAAAGCAGCTACAGCCTCAGAATAACCAGACAGCAAAGGCCAACCACAGAAACACTAACGCAGGACATTAAAGACGTCCTCACTTCATTACTGTCCTCTTGGTCCTGTCCATGCTCTCATACAATGGCACTGTTGGGGGGGCCGTGGGGGACTACCCCATGCCCCCTCTGGACACAGCCCTGCACAGAGTCCCTGTGGACAGTCTGTGTGTGTCCCTGTGGACAGTCTGCGTGTGTTCCTGTGGACAGTCCCTGTGGACAGTCTGCGTGTGTTCCTGCGGACAGTCCCTGTGGACAGTCTGCGTGTGTTCCTGCGGACAGTCCCTGTGGACAGTCTGCGTGTGTTCCTGCGGACAGTCTGCATGTGTCCCTGCGGACAGCCTGAGAGTCCTCAGCAGCTGCCGTTAGCCGGACCGAGCTAACAAGCTGTTGAACAAGCAGCTGCTGTCCCCGCAGGACAACCTGTCCCCCCTCAGCACGAGCTCACAATAGAAGTGAAGCCACGAAGAGACATGGAGAGCCCCGGAGAGAGACACGGAGAGTCGGAGAGAGCCACGGACAGACAAAGAGAGCCACGGAGAGCCACGGACAGACACGGGGCTCCGAGCAGCGCAGAAGGTCACAGGGACAGCGGCTCCTGTCCTCCGCCCTGTCCTCCGCGCTCAGCAGCGACACTAACACGTCCTCCCTGCTTACCTGGATCAGGACTTTGATGTACATCAGAGGGTGGGAGAGGACGGTGAGTCCTGAACCCAGCAGCACCTGACCGCACACATCCGCCATTTCTGGACACACAGCGGAGACAGGAAGTTCTCCTTTTTCTTCTCCGGCCTGGAAGCCAACAAAGACTTCGACCGGCAGTGCTGCCACCTACAGGACGCGGAAGGAAAGACACTGCGCCGCTGGGTGGCTTTACCTGCCGGGTTTCAGCCCTTTATGACACCACGTGATCGGTTATTACACTTAATCTTTAAATTCTTATTTCAGTTTTTAAATGCCAGGAGACGCATCACTGTCCAATAAAGCGAGGAGTGGTTCCCTTCTGACCTGGAGGTGAACCTGGTAAGATTAATATCATTTTGACACGTTAAAATTAAAATCACTGATTAAAACATGTTCATGTGCATAAAGTAAAGAAGTATATGTGGTTATTTAAAGTCAGACACATTAAACCAGCATTTTCCCATCATCACGTCAGGCCAGTATCCTGCAGCATGAATACTTTTCTTAGGTCAGTAATGGGAGCTGTTTCAATCAGCTGTGCTGGAGCAGGTTTTGGGGTCCCCTGCACTGAGTGGTGGGATATACTATCAGCAGTCAAACCACCACTAACAAGTACTTGGATAAACCTTCAGGAAAAGGACACAAAAACTTTTTATGGAAGGAAAGAAGCTGATTGGACAGTAAGGATCATTCCTTCTATTTTCAGTTTGACATGAAAGAAACTTTTATTTGCAAATTCTTGTTAAACAAGCCAAACTATACTGACCATGACTTCATTTAATAAAATAAAAAAAGGTGAAACATCCAAGGGGTGTGAAGACTTTTTATAGGTATTGTTCATCTCAGCCACCCCTCCTGTTTCCATATGTGGACTTTTTACTCTTTAAAGACAGAAACACTTTGCTCAGAAGAACACAAATCATTACATGTGTTTATATTCATGTCAAAGAAAAAGGGAAAATGAATATGTGTGATGAATAAAAACGGACTGAGCTGTGTCTCTCCTGCAGGAATGGAGCATAACTTTGACAAAGTCGACACAAATAACCTTGGCACTCCCTATGACTACAACTCCGTCATGCACTATGACAGGTAACATCTCAGTTCACGCATTGGAAATGCTACAGTAGTATGAATATTTTTGATGAAATCATGTAACAAATAATAAAATGTTTTCAGAAAAGCAGATGGGCTAGATTGGGTTCTGCCAACAAAACAGCTTGCTCAGCCACAATTACTTTCACAGAAACTCAGCATTATGCATGTCTCTTTGCTCACAAAAGATTAATCTAATAAGGACATGAGAGTAAGAGAAAGGGCAGAAAAACGTAGTCACTCTATACGTCTTCTTCTCTTTCACCTCACTGTCCAACCAGTCGAGGCAGATGGCTGCCCCTCACTGAGTCTGGGTCTGCTGGAGGGCTCTTCCTGTTAAAAGGGCGGTCTTCCTTCCTGCTGTTGCCAAGTGCTCACAGGGGATCATCTGACTGTTGGGGTTTCTCTCTAATAGATGACAGTCTTTACCTTACAGTGTAAAGCAGCTTGAGGCAATTTTTGTTGTGAATTAGTGCTATATCAATAAAATTGAATTGAATTATGTAACAATATCATTCAAAAAAGATTATCCTTTACATTATACTTGATATTTAATGTCAGCTCTTAAAAAGTACCATGTCTTGTGAAAGTATTCATACCCTTTGAGCTTTTCCACATTTTGTCACGTTACGGTCGCAAACATAAATGTGTTTTATTGGGATTTTATATGACACTAACACAAAATAAAATATAACTGAACTACAACAGTTTTTCAAAGTCACTTAACTGGTGTAAGGAAAAAAAATCTTTGAAATTTCTGTTAATTCTAAAAAAAATAAGAGCAATTCATGTCCATGTACACAATCAAACTCTCTGATTGGTGGAACAGATTGTTGTCTACAATGTGACCCACCAGGAATGACGTTCTGCAGCTGAATCAGAATCAGAATCAGAATACTTTATTAATCCCCGGAGGGAAATTACTTCACTTGCAGACACTCTGCTAAATATGCATAAATATTAATATAACAAATAAATATAAATATATGTCATGTATACCAGGTATGCAATGTGTTAACAGTGAACATGAGTATGAAGTAAAGGTTTCATACATACATACAGTATATATATACTAGTACTAGTGCACATATACATACACACATACGCATATACATATACACATATATACATATATACATACATACACATGCACACATATATACATATACATACACACACACACACACACACACACATAATATATAAATATATATCTATAAACATATTAACCCAATATACAGTGTGATAGAATTAGGACAGCTGCAGTTATACATACAGAATGAGATATGTTAATGTTATATATACATGTGTGTGTGTGTGTGTGTGCAGTATTGGATGAAACTAAAGTGTCACAGGGAGGAGTTGTTAAGTTTGATGGCCACTGGTAGGAATGATTTCCTGTGGCGTTCTGTGGAGGATCATGGTTGATTGAGTCTGTTGCTGAATGTGCTCCTCTGTTTGTCCAGCATGTAATGGAGAGAGTGGGAGGAATTTTTCAGAATAGTCCTAAACCTGGACAGTGTCCTCCTTTCTGACACCACAGTCAGGGAGTCTAGCTCCACACCCACAACTTTACTAGCCTTACGCAGTTAGTTGAGTCTGTTGGTGTCCACTACTCTCAGTCTGCTGCCCCAGCACACCACAGCATAGAGGACGGCACTGACTACCACAGACTCATAAAACATCCTGAGCATCGTCCGGCAGATGTTGAAGGATTGGAGACGCCTTAGAAAAAAGAGACGGCTCTGACCCTTTTTATAGATGGCTTCTGTGTTTTTAATGAAGTTCAGTTTATTGTCAATGTGGACCCCAAGGTATTTATAGACATCAACAGTCTCAACACAGACTCCATGAATGAAAACAGGGGATACTGGTGTTTTAGTCCTTCTCATGTCCAGTATCAATTCTTTGGTCTTTGTCACATCTAGCTGTAGATGGTTCAGTTCGCACCATGTGACAAAGCTGCCCACTACAGTCCTGTAATCCTCCCTATCACCCTCTTTGATACACCCCACTACTGCTGAGTCATCAGAAAACTTCTGGAGGTGGCAGGTCTCTGTGCAGTACTTAAAGTCAGTGGTGTAGACGGTGAAGAGAAAGGGAGCGAGAACAGTCCCCTGTGGATCTCCAGTGTTACTGACCACACTGTCTGACTTCTGAAACTAAGTGCACTGGTCCTGATCTTCAATGGTGATGTGCAGGGCTCCAGCAGCCACAGAGGGATCAAGCTGATGAGCTATACATGCAGATATGGGAAAGAGTTGTTGAAGCTAGGTTAAGAAGAGAGGTGACCATCATCGAGCAGCAGTATGGCTTCATGCTGAGAAAGAGTATTACAGATGAAATGCTTGCTTTGAGAGTGTTGATGGAGAAGTATAGAGAAGGTGAGAAGGAGTTGCACTGTGTCTTTGTGGATCTAGAGAAAGCGTATGATAGGGTGGCGAGAGAGTAACTGTGGTACTGTATGAGGAAGTCAGGAGTGGCAGAGAAGCATGTGAAGGTGGTGCAGGACAAATATGAGAACAACCAGACAGTGGTGAGGTGTGCAGTAGAAGTGACAGGTGGGATCAAGGTGGGGGTGGGATTACATAAGTGATCAGCTCTGAGCCCCTTCTTGTTTACAGTGGTGATGGACAGGTTGACAGATGAGGTCAGGCAGGAGACTCAGCGGGCTATGATGTTTCCAGCTGACATTGTGATCTGTAGGGAGGAGGCGGGACAGGGCCTAGAGAGGTGGAGGTATGCACCGGAAAGAAAAGGAATGAAAGTCAGTAGAAATAAGACAGAATACATGTGTGTGAATGAGAGGGAGGCGGGTGGAATGGTGAAGATGCAAGTGGATGAGTTTAAATACCTGGGGTCAATCATCCAAAGTAATGGACAGTACACAAGAGAGGTGAAGAACAGAATGCAGGCAGGTTGGAGTGGGTAGAGATGAGTGTCAGGGGTGCTTTGTGACAGAAGGATAGCAGCAAGAGTGAAAGGAAAGGTTTACAAGAGGGACAGCTCAGGTTGAGCAGTTTGGCGACAAAGTCAGAAAAGCAGGGCTGAGATGGTTTGGACGTGTTCAGTGGAGGGATAATGGATTTATTTGACAAAGGATGTTGAAGATGGAGCTTCAAGGCAGCAAGAGAAAGGAAAGACAACAAAGAAGGTTCATGGATGTAGCAGGTTGGTGTAACAGAAAAGAATGCAAGGAATAGGGTGACATGATCAACTGTGGTGACCCCTAACGGGAGCAGTCTAGAGAAAAAGACTTTCTGTACATTTCAGAGCCTGTTTTTTTCCACTTTTACCAGAGTATAGAAGTTGAATCAGTACTTCAACTTTTACCAGTCTTTTTTAACACGAGCATGGGTACTTCTATCTGAGTAAGAAATTTGTTTACTTTTTCTAACTGCAGCCATGTTACTACTGAGCTTTTATAATAAGTTCTTCCATAAATAATGTTTATAAACATCTATATATGTATTTAAAGTTTAGCTAAATTATGAATTTACACAAATTCATTTAAATATTTAAATAAGTATTTATGCCTATCTTTCATTTGTTTTTTTAAGTCTTTCATGCATTTACTTTGCACGCAAAGCCGCGAACTCCAAGAACAATGGATAAACCTAACATCAGATATTACAGTATTTAATAATTCAATCCATCGCAAGAACAATCCATGCCAACTTTAACCTGAAAATTGGTTCTCGGCCTACATCGACCTACAGCAGGGATAACTGAGTGCAGCACCTATGGGGTGTGGTAGAGAGGCCAGGCAGCTTGCAACTGCCTGGCCTCCTTCTGCACCAGTAATAGCAGTCACACAGCCTGCCACCATGACACATCCAGGCTTAATTGGCCCAGACAAGAGGGCAAATCATCAACACAGGCCTGATAAGCATTGCAGCCAGATGACAGCGTACAGAAGTGTATTAGCAACAGTGTGACATATCACATTACTACTATGAATACAATAAAGGAGATACTAAAGACTATGGCAGTTTCAGTGACCATCTTTCTTAATTCTTTTACCAGGCTAATATGCTCATTTTCTACATTATTTCTTTTGCACGTCAGAAATTTTTGACACAGTGAATGCAGATTATCAACAAGGTGATACAGCAAATATGCACTTTAAGCAATTTGTATTGTCACAAAACCATTTTTGTCTGTGACTATGTACTGTAAATGCTGAGGGGCACTGCTCAAAGACAAACAGATGACCCTAAATATCATGTGGCAAATCTACATGAAATCATGAGTTCTTTACTACTATCACCAAGGTACAGGAAAGGTTTATGCTGAAAAAGAAATAAGTTTTCATGAGTTGTTGTACCACTATGTCTAAATGTATTTACTTTGATTGGAGTTTTTATGACAGACTTGGGAGGCTGATTTCTGACATGCAGACAGTGGAAAATCCATTTCCCTTAATTGTTTTACCACTCATATAAAAGGCAGTGCCATGTGTAACAGGAGCCTTCAGATACTGGGACAGGTCTTGAACCTGATAACTTGTACATGTTTTATAGCTGTTACATTATAAATTATTTCCACAGACTGAGGCCTTGAGGGATCATATTCTCTCAGCTTCAGTTACTGGTAACATCTTTTAATGATATTAACAAATTTGCAGCTCTAGTGTTTCAGCTTTATCTAGGAAATCTTAAACGGCTCCATGGTAAATACTTGGTTATGATATTATCAGGCACAGCCCATTGTGTGCTGGGTGGATCATATGGCTATTAAAAGTGGGCCAGCAGTGGTAATAACTAAGCTCATAAAGGCCTGTGTTGCTGCCTAACAGCCTGTCTGCATTTCCTGTTATAACAGTGAGCTATTGGCTGGAAAAGCAGAAAATAGCAACCATTTTAATGGTCACCAAGGCAGCTTTTCCCATGTTATTTTTCATGGCTCTTTTTTGTTCTGTGCTGAACTTCTCATTAACCTTGTTTTTTTGAATTATTCTTCCATATTTTGATACCATATTGTATTTCTGCACAGCTTCAATAGTGCAGTGGCTAGAGAAAAGTATCCAAATAAACATTTTTAGCTTTTACACCCATTCAACCTTTTGGATTGTTCAGTTTGTATCATATTATTTGTACCTATGGATCTCTTAAACAAGCTGAGGCCATTTTTTATTGATTGTTTGTTTGCCTTGCCACATACTCTCATTTCTTTTGGGTTATTATGCTTCTAGAATAATTATCAATATACTTCGCACTTATTTTCAGAGGGTAAGAGTACAACATTTTTATGTTACTTTTTTGTTACTATTACTTATTTATGTTCTTTGATTGGATATCAAAAGCATCAGTTTATTTGCATTATCAAAGTATTGTCTTGCATACAAAAAAAGTGTGATAAGGAAATCAGTGGAAAATGAAAGTTTTTCTCACAATTCGTTTAATTTAGTCACAGATACTATATTTAAATTTATTTGACATTACAATGATAAAAAATTAAATTTTGATAATTCTTATCGATTTTCCATCTGATATGGATGAAAATGTGCATGAAATAATAACCTGACAGATATCATCCTAAGCCATGAAGCTTTACGCTACCTCTGTGGCCACACAAGACATGACAACTTTTAATCTCAGCATGGAACTATGCCAAAGCCCATTTTATCCCTAAGACAGGGAGAGGGATTTGCTTCCACTAATGGAGTTCAAAGATTGCAGCATGTCAGATAAGGAGTCATGGGAAGTGAGTGACAGCGCTGGATATGAAGTGAGGAAGGGTTTGAGCATAGCTATGTGAGTGCCAGTGTGTTGTTTAAAATGTTTTTTGGTCCATCACTCGTCAGCCACTGTCACCTTTATTTTATTTATTTATTAATTTTTTTGTCTTTTGCAACAATTCTGACTTCTAACAGATAGACTGAGGAGAATGAGGAAATGTTGCACCAAAGCTTCTCTGAATCAGAGTTAGAGGGGCACAGGCAGCATCAGACCAGACAGCTATTTATAGGAGATGACAGTTTGCAAATATCTCAATCTGGGGAAAGGCACTCGGGGTGACAATGAGGAGTGCCGTGAAATTGGAGGAGTCAGCAGCCAGCATTTATTTCATCAGGCTTTTTCCAATGAGGTGCAATTGCCTGACAGCATGAGGTTATTGGCGGATATGTCATAAGGCCTTACAAACCCGCTTTGCATAGATATGTTCTTATAAAGAAAATGTAATCGGAAAAGATAAAATGAAACTAGAGAAACTTTCACTTTAGATAAAAACTTATTGTGGCAACATCTTAACGATAATATACTTTAATCAGTAATATATTTCTACTGGAAGGAATTGTAACCAAAAAGTCATCAGTTATATTACATTTGCTAACACTACATACTTGTTTGCTTTTTTTTGTGGAGTTTGATAGAGGCTTCATTTTAGTCTGGTTTCTTTGTGGTCCAGTATGCTACATTTTTGCTTTGCGTTGTAGATTGGTTATAATTATAATGCTAAGAGAAGTTTGACATTGTCCCAAAATATCATTAAGCTGTACTCTGACTGCTTGTTAAATAAAAATGTGTAATTTTCAATGTGCAGAGAATCAAGATGTGCCCCATCAATACCAGTGGTCTAGAGTCATAATATTACAATGCTCAACAGCAACTGATGAGAGCATGGATAGATCCAGTGGTAATACATTTTTGTACATTTACTCAAGTACCTCACAGGTATTTCTGTGTTATGTTAGTTTCTGCTTCTATTCTACTAGATTTTGGATGCAAACATTATACTTTCTACTCCATACTATTTATATTAAAACATCAATTACACATTATTTTGGAGCTATATTGCATTATTAGCGATCAAGATACCCACGAGCATATAATCAATTAAAATCATCAACAATTGGGACATTAAAGTAACATACACAGCAATAATCAATAATTATGTTCCAACAATATAATGTATATGATTGTGAAAGCGCCATTCTACATTATGAGTGTATTTGAGATACTTTAAATTATTTTGATCATAGAACTTATTCACTATTAAGCTACTTCAGTAGGATTATGGTTTTTGCACAAATAAAAATTCTAAATAGATCTCTTCATTAATGTTTAATATTGCAATTTTAACATTATAAGAGAACACAAGGTTGCACATGAGCCTGAAAATCATACTCACTTTTCTATGCCAGTTTTTAGTACTGATTTGCCTCCAGTCCTCATTCTTGGTCTTCCACATGTGCCAAATGGCATGTAGATGTGTAGGATGCCTAATTTTAAATCTTTGGTGAATCTGTGCTGATAAACTAAATTAGAGTAGCTAATAATATAGATATTTACCATTGCTGTTGAATAAGTGTGAAAGTTTTAGAGCAACGCTTTCAGCTAAATGTATATATCTAATGAGAAAATTATCATAATTTTGTTTTGTCCAACAAAAACACAAAAACACTGAAGCTGACTTACACTCCAAAATCTGGTCTTATTGAATGTGGTATGAACCTGAATTATACCAACCATTTATAAAAATGCCTCACATGCCCTCACTTACATGCAAAACTATGAATTTTATTTTAGTGTAGCAATAATTGCATTCATCTTGGGTAGTGTATACTCAGCACACAACCACCCTCAAATCCCACTCGTCACCCTCTGAATAATGCAGTCTTACATTTTGGATCAAAGTTGTGTCACAGCCTGTGACTTCCATGAGGCACTGGATTAGAGGAGATGGTAAACCAGCTTGCCATCAGGTATGTGCAGCTGAGTATTACAGCTGTACAAACAATATTAAACAAACAAGGAAAGTATTTTCTAAAGGAAGCCAGCAATTCACCCTAAAATCAAGGGTAAGGTGGGAATAAAGGCACAAAGACTAAACTGCTTGCAACCCCATTCTGTGACCCAAATGATTTCCAGCATGCTTTCATAGTTTTAAATACAGCCATTTGGTGTTTTGGACTGTACTCAAGTAACTCTCCAAAAAGTAAATATGAACTAAAAGTCACCTTCAAAATGTAATCATGTTAAGTGCAGACATATGTTAAATCACCAGCCTATACCATGTCATTGTCATTTTAGTCAACTCTGACCTTTAAATGAGGTCTGGAACCAGCGGATTTCATCAGCAACAGCTGCATTTTTTCATGACTTCTAAAACACACGCATTCCTAAGAGGCTCTTATTTCTGTCCAATAGCACAAGTCAAGACTTTTCTTTCTACTTTCAGTTTCAACTGGTGTTATGTTGACCTGGATTTTATTGAGCATGGCAGTGTGGCAAGATGTATATACACATTAAGACATCTGATGTCATGGTGCTGTACAGCATTTGGGTTTCAGCTGCAATTATAAAAAGTAAGGGTAACCCCACAAAGGGTAACTTTAAGATTTCCACCAGTGCCTGTGAATGTAACCTATTAAATGTGACCCATCTACACTTATATAATTTATTCTCACAGGTTTGTGTTTCCCAGTCATCTCTTTAACTCATTTGTTTAAAGTGAAAACAAAAGTAAAAGTAAAACTGTCCCTACTACACGTAAAAAGTTACATGCTACTATGTAACTACATGCATAGAATAGCAGCTTAACTCTACATTGGTGCAATAAACTTAACAATTATTGTTTGTTTTTTTTTTTTCAAAACAAACACGTATGCTCACAAGTTGGGACAGTTGCATCTTCCTTCATTAATTTGAGAATTATGTTGTAAAATATGCTTCATTGTTTAATTGAAAAGCACAATGACACCAAGTGATGAGGTAATGGATAAATAATGGATACATACTAATCAAAACATGATTTTGAGCTTCATGTATTTTTCCTAATTGAAATCAAAAGTAAGCTTTTTAATCTATTCATGTCAGATATGCAGTTTAAAGTGAGGTCAAACATGTAGTTCTTTACATGTTTTCCAGACAGTGAGAGAAAATCTAATGTAAAACATACCATTAAGGAGGGGCTGTTTGTGAGGTGATACTTTTTAATTGCTTCAGACAAATTTGTTTTGAGCCAAGCGTCAAATTCAGAACATTAAAGCAGATTTCAGCGAATGAGCACGTAAAAGGCGTGTCCTTGGGGAGCACTGCGATGCGCTGGTAATGAGTGGAGGTAATGAAAGACTTCACATAGACAGATGTATCCATTTAAAATAGTAATAACTACAGTTAAGATGGCAAAGTGCAAATTACACAACTTTTGCTAAAGCACATGTTTATTTAGATTCTGCAGGGACCTGCCATTTTTACTGTGTCCCTGGGAAGTTAAAGGAGCTCCTGACGACTCTCATTGCCCCTCAAACAAGGTCAAAACTGTCATAGAGCCAGTATAACTGAAGCGCTACTGGGTATAGTACCTCTGAGACCAGAATAGGTTCACTGTATTTTGCTCCATAAATTAACTGTTGTGTTGCAAATGTGCATTATTTGTAGATAAAATGCTTATTTGTAAATATTATTCTACATAATTATTCTGTATCCCTAGAACTTTATCACCATCCATTGAAAACATGTTAATTATATATTTTATACTCATTTTTTCATTTATTCTATTTAATTCCAACACAGGTCATTTCTGTGTGAAGCTGACAGAGGTAACAGACAAAATATTTCCATTGTAGAAAGTAAACTCTTGTCTCAAACCATCTTTTGCTATTCCATCTGAATGTGTGCATGTGTGCATGTGGGAGCATGTGTGACCTAGAAAGGATGCTTGTCCATCCATATGGATGGTGCATTTTCTGAGTGACAAGGCAAATGACACTTTATAGAGCTGTGTCACTCATCACGGTGCATGTTCACGCTGGTTTGTAGGTTATGCTTAAACCCTTCACCTCTTGTCTGTTGTTTCAGGTACAGCCTGTTAGAGGTCAATAGACTGAAATGACAGAGCTGAACACTTATTCTTTCTGCACTGATGGAGAGCAGAGAGCAAGCTAAAGACAAGGCTGTTGTTCGACAGCAACCCAGTCCTCACCCAAGTAATCATTTGTGCCATTTAATTCCCCTGGCACTGTGTCACAGAGGTGCTTCCATGACAGCTATGTAGTTTTTAAGCATTTGTTGTGGAGTCACGTGAAGTGATGGATGGTGCACTATTGAATGAAGATCAACCTCTTCCTGTACACGGCAATGTGTCTGCACTATGTGTGTTTGTGCACTCAGCAGTGCTGCCTCTGCCTTGTCTTCTCCTGGAGGGTCCAGCCATTTATACTGATTTAGTCTGGAGTGGTAACATCAGTACTTCTCCTTTGTGTTGGACAGAGACTGATATTCAGCATCTTCAAGCCTTAGTGGGTTTTGCTACAAAATCTGTGGTGTAAAACTCTGAAGAATTGTGTTTGCTTAAAACTCTAAAGAGCGGAGTGGCGGAGTGGCGTGTGTGTGCGGTGGGGGTGTGTGTACATGAGCGTCTTTGTTTGTGAAAACTGTTCACAGTCAGCATGCACAGAGCTTGCCTGTGCCAAAGCAGTGCTTCCCACGCAGCTAATGGCGGGGATGTGGAAATGACTGGCTGGCCATGGCGGTGTAGCTGGGGATGTGTTAATTGAAAGTTAGGATCACTTTGTGGCCATTACAAGGAAACCTGAGACATGTTAACGCAACAGAGTTAGGCAGCACCTGCTGTTGCTAGCTAATTGTGTTGGGTTTGGTCATGTCTGTCAAGAGTGGGTTCCCATCACACTCTGCCTCCAGTTACAGCTGTATTACTGCCAGAGTTGACATTACAGAAGCAACCACAGGGGAGATGGAGCCAACCTGCAACCTCACTGCAATTGGCTCAGGCTGATGGATCATGAAAGACAGTATAATCACAGCCAAATTATTATTTTGCCATTTTATTGTTTTTTATTATTGTTTTTAGATACTGCTTATTTAGTCTAAGATATATGCAAAGAATTGCTTTTCTGTAATATTATCATATAACTTAATAACATAATTATTAAAGTGTGTCATATTTTTCTCAGATTCGTTGTATTAATTGACTGAAAGAGTGTCTGGTTGGATAAGAAAAAATTAGCTCTGTCTTTCCAATTCATCCTCACTTACATATGCATCAGTCACAAACCAGGGTGCTGTGCAGATGACTCGCTGAGGAGGCATACTGTGCTTTTGAGGACCTGCTAGGGGCAGCAATGTATAATCTGATTTAGACTAGAGCAACCTCCTATTTATTTTTAATTGTCCCACTTTAGCATTTAAGAGCTATTGATCCCCGGAAAAGCATTAAGTGACAGAATCACTATTACTGTTAGTGCTCCCTGCTTGGGGAAGGCACATCAAAGGACATTTTAATGTCACTGACTTTCTGAGGGAATTTGAAGCCTGGTTTTGAACAGGCCAGCCTATGAACGGAAAGGACACACAATAGACAAATGAAGAAACAAATGTGAGGGCAATTTGTAGCTAATCAAAGAATAGCTGGGAATTGATTTTTCTGGTTGAATGTTTGTAGAGCAAGGATTTCATAAAACAGCAGAATAGCTAGATAGATAGCTACATAGCTAGATAGATAGCTAGCTTTCTAGATAGATAGATAGCTTGCTAGATAGATAGATAGATAGCTAGATAGATAGCTAGATAGATAGATAGATAGATAGATAGATAGATAGATAGATAGATAGATAGATACACTGACTCCACTCACAAAATGTACCCTTTTCAAGTGAGACCTCCCCTCCCCTTCTTCTGCCACCATCCCCAGATGTTTTGATTAGCAGCAACTCGTATGCTGGTCAGATCTCGGGATTAATGATGGATAATTTGCCTAAGGTTGGCATAGCACACCGCCACGCTGCCAGCCTTTGGATGCCATATGGGCAGAAGCAGCTGTTTTCATTACTCTCCCTTGCCCAGATGTGTCAAACAGGATGCCGACTTCAATCCGCAGTCTTGCTGGCACTTGGTGGGGGGTGCTTTCTACTAGCTTGGCAGCTAATTACTTTAATGTAGCCGAGTACGGAGGCCCTGCATGTTTTTTAAAGGCCTTTTATAAACAGCTGAATGCCAGCTGTCACCTCTGTGCACAATGAGGGAAGATAGATTGGTTGAAGCTGAGTGTATGATGAGGTTGTCTTTGGGCACAGACCCAGCCCAGACCAGGGGCAGGAGAGCCCTGCTCATAAACAATGGGAAGGTCATCCCAAATACATGCGGGCAAGCCACGTGACCACTGCACCAGAGTGATACCTCTCCCTTTTACTAAACTGCACTTTCAGATCTGACCTTGCTCATGCCATCCATGTCTCTGTGTTTGCCCCCGCTCCACCCAGAAAGCTACTGCGTTGAATGAAATGAATGTGAATGTGGTAATCTGAGCTGTGAAGGTACAGTGCCAAGTCACAGCAAAGACCACACACAGGATAAGCTGGCACAGGAGCAGAGAACGGCAAGTGAAAACAGAAAGGAGGATGCTGCCAGAATGTCAGCTGGGTCTTTACATGAGATTGCACACACCATGGAACATGTGTTCAATGTGTCCCATTTCCTGCTGAGCAGCTCTGTTTTATTGTTCAGTGATAAATCCTGAGATTTGTCACAACTGCCACATTTTTCATTGTTCAGACTTCTATGCCACTGCTGTCTTCAAACTGTGTACAATGTGCTTTAAAGTGATTGACACCAGTCAGATAAAACCTTCCTTTTATTCTGATGCATTGACACATGTCAAACAACCTGAATAGTACAAATAATAGCTTCGTGCACTCATTCAGTTTCATCACTGCAGCAGCACAGGGCATCAATAAGTTTTCATTATGTTGAGATGCCATGTCTATATTATGACTTAAACAGTGCCCAGCAGCAAGAGCTGAGTGTTGACACCATGAAAGGGTCAACGGAGCCTGTCTTTGGCTTTGATATTTCCATCAATAAGTCTTCATGTTTCCACACCTGTATGTCCTCTCTCCTGTAATGATCAACAAGGGGTTGCCAGCAGTCAATAGAGCATTATAGTTTCTTCCCAGGGCAAGAGATGATGAAAGCATTGTCTTCATCCAGAGCCTCCAGTCATCAAGGTGCTGTAACACGTCCAATGACCCAATTTTTTTAATGTATTTTTTTTCCTTGAGAAAGGTTGAATTCAAACATTTGGAATTTGAGGCATCGCTTGTCTTATTGACAGACCTAAGAACATGAGCGATGTGGGGATAGTAACAGCAGTAGTGCTTCCTTGCAGCTTGATCCAACAAAGTCACAAGGGTGTTGTTTTGTTGTTGTTGTTTTTGTTAAGTATTGATCTTAATGTTGCGCTTCATGTTTGGCTTCCATTGGGGAAAAGATGAGTAAAGAGTGCATTTAGTAAATCAAAAGATCTTCTTTCAAGCAAGGGTATCAGCATCCTTTCTTCTCCTTTTCCCTGTCTTTGTATTTTCAGTGTCATTTTGTTCAAATTATTGACACTGCCTTAGGGAAGGTGATGCCGAACCTTTAAACTGTTATTATCGTGTATACAAGTGCTACTTTAAATCCTGAGTGTAGCTCATAATTCAAAGTGGTGTTTGTTCATCGTGGCTCCTTCTACACTTTACCATGTAGTATGCATCCCCTTCACAGCACTTTTTTATAGTCATGCTCACTTTTGGGCCTCTGCCTCTTCTCCCATAGGAGCCTATTATCCTTCTTAACATATGCAAAAGCTTGCTGGATTGTGCATCATACTCACTTAGGGACTTGACACACTCGTATTATGAGGCTCATAGTTTGTGCGGGCTGCTCAGCATTATTGTAGGGGTGCTTCTAATTTAGAAAGCTCTCCTCATTCTGAGGGCTTTCACAAAGAAAGTCATTATAAGTTTTGAGCGAACATGAAGGGTCATACATCAGAGAGAGGACATTATTATATCTTGGTATGAGTTTGAGCATCTCGTAAAATGTACAGTTTAATGACAAGATCGGAGACTGGCTGTCTATTAATTCTTATTCATATTCACTGTTTATCCCTTTTTCCAGTTCAAGGTATAACCTTGCATTCTTTCTTTCTAGGACTGAAGATGCATTTTTGGTATTTTATTCACCTACAGATCACTGCATTCTTTTTTGGTGAAGCAAAAATGTTGTAAATATTTTAATTAGATTTGAGGACACAGAAAAAACTAGCAGTTTTTCTCATCATCACATCTGTTCTAAAAGCATACACTCAATAGAGATGGGGGCACCTCAGCAACGCTTTGATTTCAGCTATGAAATTTTAATTTGAAAAAAGAAAGGAGGGAACATATTGCTTTCATTCAAATCTAACTTTGTTCCCTCAAACTGGAAGATTGGATTTTCTTAATTAAATTATCCCCCTTGTTCACATACTCAAGGGGGCCATTGGCTCAAGGCAGTGAGAAAAATGTGTCTGGGTTTTTGGATGCATGGCTGGCATAATGCTGGTTTGTGAAGAGAATGAAATGTTTTGTTCTGGTTGGACTCCTTTTTTCCATTCCATTTGGACTCCTTTTTTCTAACTGGCCGTCCCTGCTTTCTTCTGTGCTCCTCTGTGTTGTGCCAGCATCAGCCCTGAGCCTCTCACCGAGAGAACGCTTTGATGTGTCCCCACTGTGCCGCCGCCCCCCTGTGCCCTGATTGGTGGATAGCAGGCGGGGCTGGCGGGGCAATGTGGGAGTGGATGGGGGATGAAAGCAAGCGGGGCAGCGAGGGGGCACCTGCACACAGAGCCTTGCCTGTGTGTCTGCTTCATCTTCAACTGCTTCCCTTGACCGCAGTCTGAACTCCTGTGTCAGCGACCATCACACGGTCGCTATGACCTCCCTCTCCCTTTCTCTCCCTCTCTCTCTCTCTCTCTCTCTCAATTTATTTCCTTTCTCTCTCCCTCCATATCCTCCTCTTTTCTTTTCCTCCCTTTTGTCTGTCTCTATATAAATGTGTTATGAGAGCGTAGCAGATGACAGGTGAATATTTCTCTGTGTGGAGTATTAAGCAGAATATGAATCAAATGAAATTCCTTTTCTATTCAGACTGATTTACCAAAGCAGAAATAAATTCTTACTTTAGAAACCATGAGGTATAGCTTTAATACTTAAGGCTTGTTTTAATAATACTCACCAGAGACTTTAATAAATGTGACCAAAACACAAAAATGCCTCACCACTAATCACTCAGTGTGAGGTGAATGAACAATATCCAGCTACATCTGTCAACTCTAGGGCTGTTCCCCGATTCTCTGTTCTTTAGGAATTTGATTAACCATAAAACGGTGCATTATGTCATTTCTATTTATGCCTTTTAGAGCTGCCAGAAGGTCAGAGCAAAAGGACCCCCTTTTTTTACTTTTATTGAGATGTCTCAGCAATAAGGGTACTGTTTCAGCACAGCTGTATGCCAAGGCTGGTCAGTAAGAAACAATGACTGTCTCTGTGCCATCATATTTCAGACATTGCTGTATGTAGAAGAAAGAAGGTTATGGTTCATGGCTGAAACATGGTCAGCTCTTATTACTGACAAACACATTCACATATTGTTTTGCAACATGTGTTCATATTGTAACGGTCAGTGTTATAATTTGAGTAACGGTGATGTTTGTTTTGTTAGACCTACGACATGAATAAAATATGATTTCCTCACACAGTGTGCAGCTGCTTTCATCAAGGTTGAATATGCATTTAAGAAACTGTGTAAGGTGGTATAATACTGCCTTTGGTGTTATTGTGCTAATATAAACATGTGCCTTTTTCCCCTTCACTGTGTTTTTTTAAAAGATGTTACAGTCAGTGCTTAGTTTTTATTCACAGTAACACCTTCAACCTTAAAGATGATGCTTAAAACAATATTCACTTCAGTAACTGTGATGATAATTGACTTTAGGTCTTTGTGCACATGCAGAGTATAAAAAATTCTGTGTCGTTTCTTTTAAGGGGGAAGGCGTTGATGCCTCTTTTCTTACAGGCCCAGCTGTGACCCTCTTCTCCTGTGCTGCAGATGTGTAGTCATGCCTCCACTGTTAGGAAATACTATATGATAACTCTATGAGATCTGTCCTCTTTTGGAGCTGTTTGGTGTACAGGGATCTTAGCTGACCCTGTGTAAATGCAGTTGTTGCAGAGGTGACCTGCTTATAAATGAGGGTCATGGTTCAGGTGCTAGAGGTCATATGAGTTGGCCCTCTCTGTGCATGAGGGCACCTTAGTGGCTGCCTTTGCTTCGACCCCCAAGTGCTGAACGTGCATTTGATTGTGTTAGGGCCAATAACGTATAGAGCTCCAAGGGAACAGAAAGGTCACCTCTGGGCCCATTGAGATGTGAAAGGTGACAGGCACCAGGACCTAAGCCAATAGAACTCAAAGAGCATCCGTCAGATGTATTTGACAGAAATGTTTGCTCAGCAGACATACAGCTTTCTTTTAAAGAGACACTCTGTGGATGGAATATATTCTGCTATATGATAATTTGCAATATCTAAAATCTTGTTTCTTTTGTGAAGCTTATTATGTAAAAAGTGGTAAAACACCAGGCAAAAAAACAAACAAAACTGAATCCTCTAATCAGTCTTTAGTCCGATTCAGTCAGTCAGTTCAGTCCGATTTTAGTCTTATTATGACTCACCTAGATGACTGAGAGAAATTCCATGGGATTGTTAAAGAAGTGTAAAATACTTTCAAGCTGCCTATGCTTGAGAATTTCAGAGCAAAGCATCACAACGCACAGCACTTAGGCCAAATCCCAAAGGCCGTGACTGGCGCAGCATGTCTCACATTAGCTCAACCACAGCTTGCTGAAATGGACTCGCCTGAGTGGAATGAAACCCATAAGGCACCATGCACACCACGCCAGCGGCTTTATCAGACAAAGATCAATGGACGGCAGCATTCACTCTGAGCACCCAAGCTGCAAGGACAAATACAGTATCTTGGGGGGTTGTGAGAGTCATTGATAGGCTTAGGCTGTATATGTGTATGTCTCACCCTCTTTAATCAGGTTTCCCAACAGCAAACACTGGGCGTCAAGTGATGCGTTTCAGGCAGTGAGGCCTTTCAGGCAAGACAAAAGGTGGAAGAAGCTGTGGGACTCAGGGCCCAGCCCTCTCATTCGGTGAATGTCTCTCAGTTTTCCAATGGCGCTCAAAAGGCCTTTGCCCTTCCAGCTGTAAAATTGGCAGACGGGGAGCCTCTAAAATCCCCTACTACTGTGAGTTCACACAAAACTACAGCATTTACTCTGAAGTAGCTAAACTGGCTTCAGCACAGCCCAAATCAGACTCTGGGGAGGGACTAAAAACAACACAGTTTACATTCTTTCATGTAGGACAGTGGTATAAGTAGAGAATTTTTGAGTATACACAGTACTGTGTGTTCTCTCTTTTTCCACAAAAAAGTTTTAAAATTAAGTACCACGTATTACACCCACCTTGATTATGTTATTGGAAGAGTTCCTACTGTAATTCCATGCAAAAAAAAAAAGCTCTAAATTTTCATTAGTGAAGATTTTTGAGGGTATTATTTCCTCTTTACAAGATTATCAGTTTTAATATTACATGAGGTTCGGTTTAGAATTTACTCCACTTAGTGATTTGTGAGCTGATATTTACACGCGTTACATTATTGGAGAATAAAACTCAATATATCATCAATTTTGCATTTTTCAATTTGTTTTTCCATTTTTAAACAGTAATTGCAAGGTAAAAGTGATATTTTAATATTTTTCAACTATATTTTAATTGAACCACACTGTTATTTCAAAGACTCATTACATACTATATGTGTATATCTAGATAACAATCAGTGCATTCTGTTAGTCTTCAAGAAATTGTAGTTTAGTTTTTGGGATTATATCAAAATTATTTTTAAGCAATTGTGTTTATGCTCAGTTTAATACATGAACATTGACTCTGTATGGTAATCCTCACGTTTGTCCCTCTATAAATTAGAACACTAAGTGAAAGTGCTGGAGGTCTGTGTTCATCATTATTGCATCACAAGTCGGTGAACTGAACAAGACTGGAGCCACAAGCCCCTCAGTGGAGAATATCATTTATTTATGAAGTGGCCCGTGACTTAAGAGGTTCATGGATCTTATGAGGGATTTATAGTGCATAGCATCAAATACTGATGTGCATTTAAACAAAGTACCAGAGGTCACCATTAGCAAGCTGGTAATAGCGGCTTCTGGGCTCTATATGATAGTAAGTAATGTTAACTTTAAGCAAACTTGTTAACATGAATTCGAAAATTCAACAAGTATTCAATTTGGAACTGGAAATGTTATTTAGTACCACAAGTTAAAAAAATGCATTTGCTGTGCTAATGCTAAACACAATGGTGCTGTTCATCAATAGTTCTAATGCAGATACAGAAATTAAGAGGTGCATATAGCAACTATTTTCTGTACAAACATTAAAATGTAAATCAGCTTCTATTTAGCAGCTGATGTTAATGCTGAGTGATTGTTTTAGCCTGTTGGTGGCTCTGCGCTGACGATAATGACCTATTCCTTCAGCGTCTCAAAGCATCATATTAGCTTAGTGAAAACACTGTAAATGTTTGTTCACCTTTTCTGTCACTCTTATATCAGATATTAGACAAAACACATATCAGAGCAGCTTTTAAAACTGATAATATGAAGGAAAAAATACAGGAAGTGTCTGCTAATTATAATAGTGGGTGGTCTTTCCCAACCTTTTGCAAATTTCTGAAATTGGCTAACGACGAGGTTATGACATAGGCACCAGGACACTTTGAAGGAAGACAGTAGAGGATATGCGCAGTTGACATAGCTCACATCAGTCGGTGCCTGGCCATGTTGTTTACATGATTCATAGGACTTGCTGCTCATCACGGCTTGTGGCACTCTGTCAGGAAAAGAGAGAAAGGATTGTAACTTTGGCCCTATTGTTTAACAGCTCACAAAGACGGAGGACACAGAAATTATTCTGAAGAGCAGGAGGCACACGGTGGAAAATGACCTTTAACTGCACTTCCTTAGCTGAATCTCATCCAATTAGAGCACTGTATATTTTCCCTAATAGCAGCTGATGAGGCAGGGTGTATGAGCGAGCACGCCCGACCGGCGTTGCTATGCAGCGAGATGGCTGCTTAGCACCAGAGGAGCGCTAGGGAATAAGTGAGCAGAGAGCTTTAATTTGATAGGGTTAGAATCCTGCAGGCTCCAGGGTCGTGGGTCACCAGGAGCTCGTCTCACACTGAATATGAAGAAATCAGAAGTAAATTGCTTACATCTGCTGCCAGTGGCTGTGAAGGCTGTGATTGGCTCCCAGAGGTGTGCACTATCTAACACAGGCAGTGGAAGGGGGCCTTGGCGCAAAGAAGGCTTGTAATTGGAGTAATTCTGCATTAATAGATGTTAAAAATCCTCCAAGCAGCTGGTTTGAAAAGCAATGCCTTCATGAAATGCTGCAGGATCAGGGGGGCATTTTTTTTCTTTTTTTAATCTTCCATTTTAAATGTCTGCACTACAGTGCAAACCCCACAGCCATCTGTAAGTGCTCTGTTTCCCTGATGAAGGCAGTGGTGAACAGGGGTGCAGATAAATAAGGTAAACAAAAGCGCCATGTGAAAATTACTATCCATCAACATTGTCTACAGACAAGAATGAAAGGAAATAGCATGTAATATTACTGTCAATGAATAATGCTATATCAGGTCAAAGTTTCAAATTGCATTTTCCATGTTCTCATCTATAGATTCCATACCAGCAACTGGTTTGTTTGTATTGTGTCCATTGTGATTACTGCTGAGCTATTTCTCTATGCTTCAAATATTTTATCATAATTTTCTCTTGTCAGTGTGAAACTGTCTAGTTGTTCATGTTACTCATCACAGTCCCTACTTTGGGACTGTGTCCAACAGAAAATGGGACAGGCTGTGAATTATCACAAATGCTCTGGCAAATGACACTTCATTGGAAGGTCTTTGTCACCAATTATGTGTCTATTAAGAAACAGTCAATCAGTCAATGTGCAAATAGCTAACCCTCCAAGGGCTCAGCTATTGACAGGATGCTGTCAATAATCCATCTGATATGATTTAGCTGTGGAAGAACTGTGTGCTCACCATAGACGCTTGACAGTCCTGCTGCATGTTTGGAGGGTAACGTCTACTCTCGCTAGTTTATTGACCAACAATTATTTTAATGAGCCTTTTTAATGGAAATGTATTATTCACAGAAAGGAAGCTGAGCTGCGTGCTGTGTGTGTTTGAACCTTTTGATTACAAGGTCTTTGGTACATCAAGCATAGGTCATTTCTTTTCTTAGCAAAATAAAAGTTTCCATTTCACAGCAAGAGCTGCACATTTTTGTGTTATGTAACACAAATGAGCCACTTTCCTCTTGTCTTGTGGCCTCCAGCATATTATGCAGCAGCTACATTTGACTTAACCAAAACGCAAATTGGATGTCTGGCAGACTAATTTGATTTCCCAAAAACCCTGAAACTGAAACCCTGTTAGTTACCTCAAATGATGGACACTAATATTGTGTTTTCAGCATGTAACTGCAGCTCGGCATGGTGTCCCATCCCAATCAAAACAGTTGCTTCCCAAATGTTATTACATTATGTTGCCATTTTCAGATAAATGACTGTAAAACGGCTCTGCATCACCATTGATGTCCATGCACAAACACATTAGATTTACTGGCTTACTCTGGTTTCATAGAGTCTCACTGTCTCATTTTAGTAACTTATATACTTGAGATAATGTGCTATGGCACCATTACCATGAGTGAAAAACATCTCTTAACTACATACAGTACTAGCATGGAGGTAAACAGTTTTTGATCATCTAAAGTCTGGATGCAAAATCCCTGAATTCCCTTCCTACAACAGTCAAGCTAAGTTAATTTTCAATGTTTCAGTGGCATCATGCTGCTCTGAAAGCTGTCGCTAGACATGCAGAAATAAGAAGAAAACAGGCCTAGCTGTTTCATATCGGTAGTGGGAGATGTTGGCTGCTGCTTTCAGACACTCTTCCTGTCAAACACTGACTGGGTTGTCAGTTAGCAAATTATAAAATGAATGACAATTCTGTGGAAATAACCAGTCAGCTGGTTGCAACAGTATTCACATTTAGACACAGCCTGATGGATAATCAAACATGAAGCAGAACATGGTCACAGAGCACATGCTAATACACTGATGCCTCAAATGGTTATTCCTTGCCATACAGTGCATGAGATTTGCCTCAGCTATTGCTATTAGGTAGATAAGTGCATCTTTTCAATTTCCACCCCCCCCAGGAGACTCTTTATGTTCGGGATAGATCAGACTAGCAGTGAGAGAGCTAAGGACCTGATAGTCCTCAACTATCCACCATAATTACCATGACAGACTCACTTAAGCTTCTCCTCCATCTAGCACCGTTACCGGCACAGATAGATCTCAGAATTCTTGCTGTGCATAATGGTCATAAACCTCCAGAAAAAAGTAGAGGTGATTGCATCTAGAGCTTAGAGCTTATTCTTGTGATAAAAAATTAACAAACAATAAAAAAAAACAAATTTCACAGGAACAGGTGGACTACATTTATTCCATCAGGATGTTGTTTAAAGCCTGGTAGGGATTAGATTAATTAGTTACAGACTGTATAGGGAGTCAAGCATGTTGTCACTGTCTTTCTTTTCACTGATTTCTAGCACATAAACAGATTTTGAAAATTTTACCAACTGAGAAACCGACTTCAATATATATATATATATACATAGTTTTAATCACCATCCTGTGGAGAAATTATAAATTTTCCTTTGCTCATCTTGATTTTTAAAGTCATTTTCTCCAACAAGAAGAAAACTTAAATGATACGGTTGCTTTGATTTCTTTCTCTTTTTTAGCACATGTGAATAATAATTCCTTTTTTCTAATTTGATTTTTGAGGAGAGGAGAATAAACAGATAATCATTAAAAGCAGAGTAGTCTTCTGCTCATAAATCAGTTGTGGGTGTTCCAGCTGAGGTAGCTCAGTAAGATTCCCTTAAACATTGGCCCATGGTAATGGGAATATCTGAGGGTCAATCGGGGTTAGGCAGTCTTCCTCAACAGGAAATGAGCTTTTGGTGGGCTGTGTTCCCAAGGTAATGAGCAATGTGTATGTGTTTAATCTTAGCTAATATTGTTATAATAACTGGATAAATTATTAAAAACAATCAAATGGTAACATTCCAAAGACCACCAGCAAAGCCTGATTTTGTGGTGTTAATTTACAGCTTTTAACAGTGTAGTGTAGCTTCATCATAAAGAATTGTAAGTATGTTAAGTTCATATACTGCCTAAATGTGAACCTTGTTTGGGTGTGTTGGCATGGATGACAACACCCTAGATGTAAACTATGTCTTCTGGGGTCATAAGTCATGACTACATTACTTTTACGAATTACTACCCATAGTAGACTATCCCCTTTATCTCACCTATATGTGTTCTTTAAGTCTTTGCACTTACTGCGTTCAATTTACTCTCACCAATGAGCCATCAAATTTTTGTTCTTTTCGTGTATCGTAAGGTCATGATTGCCTTGAATCATCCATAAAGCAGCTTTCGTGATGGGGTTATGAAATTCATGTCCTAATATGCAAATGAATTCGTGAATGCTCCATATTGTATAACCACATGCATCTGGCATGATTGGGCAACGTGTGACAAATAGTCCTTTGCCAAGGCATTTTGTTACTCAGCAAAAGCTAATGTTGAAGTTGGACTCATGTTCACAATTACCATGATAAAGGTGAGCAGGGGAAGAATAAATTATGGAAAGAGAAACTTCTGTCCCCTATATGAATACAATACATACTTAGTCCTAAAATCACAGAGCAAATGCATCAAATAAATACTTTACTCATGTGGAGCTAATTTCACCCCTCCATTTTGATCACGTCATTCCCCCTGGAAAATTGCAATTAAGTTTGGAGAGATAAAACATGCCAACTACTCTGCATTTCAAGGCTTGATTGGCCTATCAGCTAGTCAGTATGCTGCCATGGTTTTCATCACTGTTAATTGATCCTTTCTTTAATTAATCTGGAAAGGAAAGCCCATATCTCTATCCTGTCTGATCGTCCCCTCTGTCTGTCATAACACAATAAAGGCCCTATCCTACTGCTAGTAACTCTGCCTCAGCTTCTCCCTCTGGCTCTTGGCCAAATGGACTATTTATGGTGTACCTATCTAACGACAAGCCTGCTGTATGGAGTTCAATGGCCGGGTTCATTAACAGTGCTTTACCCAGCTACGTCTAATTTGCATGCAGTGACACCTTGCTTTTAATATGGATGTGAAGGTTAGTGGTAGGCCACGCCACTTTCTCAACTACCAATAGTCTAAATGTTGTTCTTCCAGCTCCTTGTACCCCCACTGTCACTAACACCACCTCATTTTCCTTCTGATTCAATTAAACTATCTTTTTCAGCGTGCTTTGTTCCTCTGCTGGGATTTGCCACATATGTTACCATATGCATACCAAAATGCCACACAAAATTAAACATTTCATTCAAATCACTGAAATCATTATTGGTTTTTTGATTTGTGTAAAGTGATGAAAAATCACAACATTATACAGCAGTAAACCATCTAAAACATGAATACACACTGAATCAAATATAACTTTAATTCTATAGAAAATCTATGTTTGAAAGTCATGCTTTAAACTTGCCATTAAAGTCTTTGTTTGGGTAACATGGGTGTGGTTTTCAACCAGGAGGGATACTTCCAGACTTTTTGAAAAATTCTTTCTCCATGGTGAAGTCTTTGCCCTCTCTTTTGTGTATTTTAACAGTTGGCCTGTGATTCTGACAGCTCTACCTGCTGTAATGGTTGCCTCTAGGAAGTGTGAAACAAGGTCTTAACACTTGGCTTTTCACTATGAATGTGTGGTTCTTTCTGTGCTCACAGTTAAAGTTACAATTGGACCATAAAGCGTTTTTCCCCAACAGACTGTAAAGAAATGGATGGGAGGCAGCTGAGAAATGAACATGTGAGTATCTGTTTCTGTCTAATTAAATCCACAGAACAGCCTCAAGCCTTCCTCTGCCAAGACTGGATTCAGACAACTTGAGGATACTGTAGCTGCCTTCTGTGGTAGCACACTGCCACCTATTGTTCAAAGCCCTCCTCCCTGCCTCTGAAACCTTTGTCTGCCTCCTCTCTTGACTGCTGAAAAGACAAGTTAGGTGGTAACAGATAACTGATGATAGTGACATCAGTCATCTGCCAGCATAAAACACTCTTTTAAGATCACATATCTCTTTTGAAGGCTTCTTTATTACTATTTGTACAACACATAGGCTACCTCTAATGGCACAAATCATCTGAGCAGGAGAGTAATGCAACCCTAGCTCTTATGTGTTATCATTGTGAAATGTGTTTTCTTAGTGTGGGATTCTGCAAAGGCCCATTTGTTGTTGTTGCTCTTGAGAACAAAGCAAAAGAAGAAGTGGCAGCTGGAGGAGCAATTTTTGTCCATCAAGGGCTATTGAGAGTTCAATTATTTATCTTGTGAAGTGTTCCAAGGATGTGGTCAGCTCATCAGGGTTATAATGCATGGAGTGAGAGGACATGTGCATGGAGCATAGGGAGAAGGATGTTGTTGTAGTCTGAAAAAAGTCAGCTAAAGCTTGTTTCCAGATACCAGCACTCCCACGCTCTCTGCAGCTAATGAGGAAGTCTTTAGAAATGGACATTGTTCATATCTCTTCTGGTGAGGAGGACAAAACTCTAAATGTCAAACACCTGACAAACTTAAACTGACAATAACAAGCAGGAACAACAAAGAATTAATTCATTTCTTGTTTCAAAATATTTCTTTATTGTACTATACAAAGTAAAGCCCCACGTCAAGCCTGCTGGTCACACACTGCAACAGTTTGTTCTTCAGAAAAACTGGAAATCCTAATAGCATCTATTTTATATATCATAAAATGAAAGAAAAGCATCATGTTTGTCACTCTGGATAAGGATAATAAAGCAGGAAATATATTTGTAATTTCTCCTAATAACAAGGTTTTAAAAATCATGTTTTGGTATTTAAGAATTGAATATATTTATATGCAAAGTAAAATATCTTGATGAACTAACACATGCTTAGCTGATTTATAGAAAACAACTGCACACTGAGCTCTGATGGCAAAATGACATTGAAACTTTTCACCAAATGATAGTTATATTAGATTAAATATCAGGATACAGGGCAATCCCTAACAAACCATCACAAAACATCATAACCATATTTATTTAGCTTATTGAAAGTGTCAGGTGTGCTTACTTCATGCCTAAGCATAGAATATGCCATGTTCTGCATAGTTCAGACCACTGAGGCAAGAGTGTTATGTATGATGTGTAAATAACAAATATGGCATATATGGTAAATAGACCATATTTATATAGCACTTCAGTAGTCTTATCAACCGCAGTATGCCACATTTGCCCATGCATACACACCAGTGACACATATAAGGCAGTTTTTGGGGTTATTTTAACTGAGATTACATGTGGAGCTCAGCATCCAGTTAACAACCTTCTAGGCAGTGGAGGAGCAGCTCTAATTCCTGAGCCACGTTGCATAAATTACTGTATAGGAGTGGTTCCCAAACTTATTTTGGCATGCCCCACTGCAGAAACAGAAAAGAAGTTCCTGTCCCACACCCCACAATTTCATCAATCACTAACAATAAAAAAGGATCCACAGTGAATTTCATGAAAATAAAAGTGCATATCTTCAGCAAAGTAGCATCGACAAACTATTGTTTGTGTCTTTTTCCTTAAAAAAAAAAAAACAAAGTCATGTCTAATCACCTTAGTTTTACTTCATAATTTTACCTGGATTTCCGCACCTTTCCTGCGGTGTGCCCCACTGGTGGGACCGGCCCCAAAGTTTGAGAATCACTGCTATATAGTAAGGGTAGGTAAGAAAAAACATATTTGTTTGAAATGTCTTGCATAATTTTCTAATGTTGACAATATTCACACCATATAGTTTGGTGGATAGTGAATGGGTGAACAATGTGGACACAGAGCAGTAGAAAACTTTCTGCCAGCGGCCCTTACTATAGGATACCAAATTGTTTTAAACCAGCAAACAAATATTTCCATTCACAGGAAAGCAGGGCTTTAGCCCTATTAACCCAAGGTACGCAGAGAGGCAGAGGAAGTGCTGCACTGATTAGAGGAAAATTTATCATCTGCATTTTAAGCCAACGAGTCTTGGGCCATAATTTTTCTAGCAAGGATACATAACAACTGTTAATGCAGAGCATGGCAGCAGAAAATGCATTACATGCATTAACAACATGGAAATCCTGGATGACATCACTCACTGTTTTGGGTTAATACTGCTGCATAGTAGGTACAGAATGTATGGTACACAGTACACACACACAAACATACAAACACATCTATATCTATATTTTTCTATATATATATATATCTATATACATATGTAGACACATTCAAATCTGACTTGAATGCATTTAAAGAAAGTAGAAGTGAGATCCAGCGACTCTGAAGTATCTGTTAAAACTGTGCTTGAGGAGAGATCCATCACTAGTTTATTCAAAAAAATGAACCACTTTCAGAATTCCTGCTAATGTCCATCCATTTCTCCTAGTCAAATGGACTCGGGAGAAGTGACTGATTTTACACTGAACTCAATAATCCCCAGCCTGCGCAGCACAAGTCATGGAGTTCCACTGTGCTTATGTTAACACCATTAAATCACCTCAAATGTCTGCATGATTCAATTTTTTTCACAGTGGCCGACAACCGAATTGAATTTCCCCAAAGTGGCTGTCCATTTCCTGTCTCTGTGTGACGAGTGGCTATCGTTGCTGGGGATATCAGAACCATCCTCCCATTTACCTAACTTCCATATTACATTTCACACAAAGTGTGTAGCTATCCATTTTTGAACAACAAAAATAAAATGTTAAATGTGAATGAGTCAAACATACAGTTTACACAAACTTAAATACAATTACTTCTTTCTCTTATTTATAATCAGCTATGTGCGGATATGTCAGATAGGTTCATATTTTGTTTTGTGTGTGTGTGTGTGTGTGCGTGGGTGTGTGGGTGTGTGTGTGTAAAGCTGTATTCACAGTAAACCATATTCAGTGCCTAAATTTTGGCATTGCAGCCAGATGAGGCCCTGGCCTTGTACAAGCCTGTCACTGGCACTCTGTAGCACAGCGGCTCTTAGTGGCCGTGACTCAATGACCTGCTTTCCCGCTCCATCATGAATAGCTGCTGGCACCTCTCTCCAGCCTGTCTACTAGATGAGGAGCAAGTTTAAAGAGATACACCATTTTTTCAGTACCATTACATTTTTGCCTCAATTATGTTATTATACTATATGCTATGTCTACACAGTTCTGCACTGTTTGACAATGCCCTCTGGGTCAGGTATAAGAATAACAAAAAGTAGTCTCCTTCAGTGTTCCTCAAGACGCTTTGTCTCACTGTCCATGCAAATCCTCAGCTGTAAAAAGTGCAGAGAAACTATAGACACAGCACTGACCATTTACACAGGAGTGGCTTTATTTGGCACACTTGTTTAATGGGCAAAGACTGAAAAATAAAACTTTTTTTTAAATGAGCTGTTATATGATGTCTTTGTTTCTGGTTTGTTTGATGAAGGCACAAAAATTTCATGGCACTGTTTTGAATTCTGCTTTAACAATTTTCACCTAAAAATATGAGCTGTCTAATCAATTCTGAGCTAAAACCTTTCACTAAGAGTGCAGCTGTAGATGGGCTGAGAAAGACAACGTACACGTAGGCTGGGGAACACTGATTCCCTCCGACAGACTGGGCCTGTTTGCTACCTGCTTAATCTCCAGCATTTTAAAACAATGTTTGGAATAAACGGACTAAAGGGAATAGAGTACCTAAGAGCTCAAGAAATTGAGAGCTCCACTGGCTTGATTGGCAGGTCTTGTCAGTAAGTCTCTTCCAGTAAGAGGCACCTGCCTCAGCTCTAGTGGGATCCCTGCTCCAAAGTGAAGCGCAAAGGCATTGTCTTAATTATTCCCCAACCCTACACCCCCACACCACCACATCTCAAC
>VUQH01049048.1:101706-141792 GCA_015106775.1 Etroplus canarensis | reverse complement strand
CCACCACATCTCAACAAGAATGGAAAAAAAAAACACAATTAACGGTAAGCATTTAGGGGAGAGAGATTATTTACTGGGGCCCATCCAGTGGAGGCAGACGCTCAGTGGTCCTGAGAGACAAACATGTCCATCAGCCTGGGGAAGCCTTGCAATCCAATTAAAGCAGAAGTCTTTCAGGCGGTCAGTGCCAGTTGATGGTGTTTATGAGCCACCGATGACATTGCTTGAATAATTTCTTATTTTTTGTCTTTTACTGGTAAAACATTTTCTTCAAAATAAGAAGCATAAATCTTCAACATCAGATGTTTGTATCAAGAACAGAAGAGCAAACCCCAACGGAGTGGGACACTTATATCACACTTGCTTATTCATAAAGTGGTGCAAAAGAAGTGGAGCTTAACTGCCTGGAGTCAGCAGGAGGGTATCATCAGTCATTAGCCGTCTATATAGGAAACTGAGCAAGGGTTATTAGGGTTAGTGCGATGAACAAGGGAATTCATACGAAGAGAACAAAAGGAATGTAAGCATTTGACAGCAGGACAACTTCTGTATTCACTATAGTATGAGGACATCACTACAGACCCTCCAGACTGAGGAAGAAAAGAAAAAAAAACAATTGCTGCAACTCAAAGAACATGGCTTTACTTGGAGAAGCAAACCAAATGAGAGTTTGGGCCTTGGGTCCCCAGGTCAGCTAGCAGGTGGGAATGAGATGAGCCAGAGCAGGAAAAAACTGGATGGCAGAGTGGGGACGTTACATCTGGGCTGAATTAGGAAAGTAATATGGCCAGACCAGAAAAATGTTTGAGGATCTGGGAGGCAGATCTCCTTCCCTTAAGAACAGCAGGTTAGTATGTCAGCAGGGAATCCAGATGAGAACGATTAGAGCTGGCCTTTGAGGAGCAGGTGCCTCTTCTACCTCTGCTGCTTAGCCCTGAATGGACGGTCATTAATCTTACATTGTCATAAGCCATTTAAGCAGATGATACTTTATGAGGTTGTCAAATTCAACCTTGTATGTGGTTTGTTTTAAATGCATAATTTTTTATGCATGGATCATTATGGAGCACTGCTTCGTTGCATTCAACAAGCATTGGAATTAAAACTAGAATCTGCTGCTGCAGTGTACTGGAAAAAAGTAGAAAAGGGGCATCTTAAACTCTGTAAGTGGATTACCTCACCGAACATTACATCATAGCTGATTTTGTGAACATTTCATTTTACAATATCACAATTTAAAATCAAGTGGCTAACAGCTTCAGTACTGCATGACCAGTTGTTGCCAGCTGCTGTATTAAAATGGAGATACAGCTGCTGGCAAAATCCTGTAAGAAGCCAAGAGTAACAACAGTGTCTCCTTAATAGTCTCATAATTTCCCCTATGGCTCTATCATACTCACTGTCTCACTCTGCTCCACCACCCCGCCTGCTCTGTATACCAGGGACAGACACATTTGAGAATTGATTCAGCGCTACATTAAGTAATCTAGTAATCATTTACAGCAACAGTTTTTTGGAGAAACAGGAGCATATTAAAGAGGCATTGATGTCACTATGAGGAGAATGGAATGGTTTGGGCGCAATGTGAGTGCTATCTGACTTGGACGGCCCACGCTGGGGTTTCGCCTTGGTTACAACCTCAAGCTGTACAATGAAGTGGAAGAGCTCCTTTTTCATGGTACCGTTTCCGCTTCATTTCTTTGCATTTCATTGTTATCCCTATCTCCAAAACAATTCAGTCATGAGGCTCTGTGCAAGAGATCATAGCCTGCATCTGCTCACAGGCAAGTAAAAAGAGCAGCTGTGGACACAGACCGTAGCATGAGAACTACAGTGTAGGTGTGTTTGTCAACATAAGAGGCACTATACAATGATACCTGTTTTACAGTTTTAGATCAGCAGAGGAACAGTACTTCATTATTCATTTCATTTCATGATTCCGAGCATTTTTAGTACATTCAGGTCCACTTAAGCATTGTGATAGTGATATAAGTAGTGATGTTGGGAGCTGAATTAGCAGGCTGTCATAGTTTACCATAAAAAAATTTGTTTGCTTTGTTCAAAAAGGATTTAAAAACACACGATTCTGCAGTACTCATGAAACCTGAAGTGTTTTAATAGGAATTCTATGGTCTGTAGCCGTGAGCGATCTGAAACATGGACAAAGACAGGGAGATGGAAAGGAACTCTAAGCCAAAGGCAGTCTAGTTGAACAGCTTTACAGACTTGCCTCAAGTGCACTGGGCAGATTTTGGGGTGTAAAAGAATGAAAGTGGTTATTCTCACCTGGCAATGGTCTTTGTTAGAAAGGAAAAGGCTGTGTTTCTACAGAACATTTCAAATATAAAGGTTTAAGAAAGCTGTTGTTATTCTGCTGGAAGCAGTTGCTAGCAAAATGTTTTTATAACAGAGAAACGCAGGTAGAATAACAAGAGCAAATTATGAGTGTACAGTACATTTCACTATAATTGAAATAATACAGTTCAAAATGACACATCTGGGAATCAGTCCACCATGATTATTATTCATTTTGTTGTTGATAACGATACTCACAAAATTTTTAAATGAAGAAAAAGAATCTAACTTTTAAAAAGTGTTTTCATCAGTTTCAGCTCCCCAAAACTTTTGCCTGACTGAAGTGCATTCTTCTCCACTCACGTAGGTTTCAGAGAGAGGTGTGGGTGGCTGCAGATCAGTAATGATTTACAAATAATAAGTGGTGGAATGAACAAATCAATAAATCAGTAGATCTCTGGATATTTGTGAGGCAACCTTATTTTTTATATTTATCTGGGTCTTTTATTTGTTTTCAGCTCTCCAAGGCAGGAGCAGGAATCCCAAATTATCCAGGGGGTTAGGGGGCACCGTGCCCCTGAGCCCCGAGCCCCATAGCAGAGGTAACGTATTCAATGGCCTGGGGCGAGTGGAGGAGAAGAGCGGCCCTGCTGCATACTGATGGCAGGGAGAGAAGCCAGTAATTGGAGCTGCAGAGGAGAGGGGAGAGGGGGGCAAGCACTGGGAGATGATGGCTTTGTTTTCTCTCTTCCTGTCTGTGCTGCTCAAACTCCTCCTCCCAGGCCTCGCTCTCCCTCACACTCTCTAAGTAGAGATATGGAGAAATTGAATAGAGATACTTGCTAATTGGTCTCTTGCTGCTTGCTTAAAGGACCATAGACATTCTTTTTCATTTGCCTATTGAAACTAATATACTACGTCTGCGTGTGTGTGTGTGTGTGTGTGTGTGTGTGTGTGTGTGTGTGTGTGTGTGTGGTTATTCAAGGATTACATGAAGCAAGAGGAAAGTGTGAAGCATTACTAATACAGTAGTTTTAAGAATGGTTGTTATTGTTATTGAGACTGAAAGGAGAAGCTGAGCTCACCAGAATGAGTATGTGCTTTAAGAAATCTAAGACTAACCTGTTTGTAATACAATATCAAAGCTCGACAGGATCATTTACTGCTTTATTTCACTCTCCTGTCGTAAAACATATGCATTACGTTCATGAAAGCCAATTTAAACCCTGTGCTGCCTGATATGATGTAAATTGGTAAATACTATCCTAATCAGAGCACATCACAGTTAATTAAGAAAATTACTCTGACAAACGGTTTGAGGCTGATGTACGAGCTCAAGCCAGCAATGCAATCAGGCTCATTCCTTATGGTGGTGCTCCCTCATGTGGGTAGGGAACGGTGAGAATACTGCTACATACACGGCAGAACATCACCATCATATCAGCCCAGGAGAGAAGTGAATCTGTATCCTAAATACTTTTGGCACAGTATTCCCACAGCAACGTCTGTTGACACAGGGAAATTATATGATATATGCAGGCAAATGACCTAAAAAGAAAAGAGAGAAGAAGGTTCTTGTGATGGCATGTTCAAGTCAGCTCTGCTGGCCAGTTGGGCCTTAACAGGTTGAAACCCATAGGTCATGAGAAGGACATAAGCAAGCAGAGCTTTCATTTCCTGTCAAAGCAGAACCGAGAGATTCTTTCTAAGGCATCAGTCGCAGGCTAATTGGGCCCCGGTGGGTGACACTGCAGCATCATAAATAAAACAAACACAGTTGTGGTGTTTCTGCCACTGGACTCTTTAAACCTTCATCACAGAATAAGCGGTTCTGATGAAACAGCCAGCCTAATTACTCTGGTACAGGGCTGTTATCTTTTCTGCCTCATGTAATTGATCCTCTTTTTTTTTCTGAATGCATTTATGTTTTTAATCAGAAATGAGAGCATGCATTGCCTGAGAGCTTGAAGACCTTGTAGGAGCTGATAATTAGCCGCTGTGGTTAATGGGCCTAACTGCGCTTGTGTGCTACATGACTCTGTGGTGTCATAATGTGGCAGAGCTTGGAGGAGACAGTGCTCAGGGGTGATACACATGTGATTAGTCTCCTCACTTCACCAAAGCCCTCTTCACACCTTAGCTTTGCAGTCAGCACTACGAACCTCTGGTGTAGAAAATTACATATCTTAAACTGCACTCACTAATCAAATCTGCTCTGTGTGAACCTCTGACTGATCCATGACCAGAGTTGGGGTTTAATAGTTTTATTTTTTTATTATTCTCTGAAAAGGGACTAAAATACTGAAGCACACAAGTACTGTGCTTTCAGAGTGTTAGGATTAAGTACAGCAGATGAATCTAATGTAGTCCCTTTAATATGTGTGCTGCAGTTATGTGTTTATTTATCAGCAAGTGTGCTAATTTGAATAAATATACAACTTGCCCTAGGCCGTGAATTATAAATCAGGATAATAGTGATACACTCAGAATCTCTTACTTCTTTAAAATTCATATTGGATCAAAATACATCAGCTGCCCAGCTGGCATGTTGCGTATTCTTCATTCTGCTAGGTTTCCTGATTATTTCATCAGTGGCCAGTGGCTTCTTCCTTGGGACTATATATCCATATTAATTCTAAACCTATAGAATGTGTCAAATAGAGGTGTCCTAATTGTGTCCTTGATGAAAGGCTATTAATATTGAACATTTTCGCATTCACCCGTGTGCCAGCACTGAGGAAATGTGCTTTCCCTTTCTTTCACCAAGACAAAAAGCAGATTTGTTCATATCTCTAATGATACCTGATTCCCCAGGGGTTAGTGGCGAGACTAGCGGTGGCTTGAGCAGATTCATCAAACAAAATATGGTGCGCTTTCCTCAGGAGGCTGAGAGTCACATTGCATTATATCACTGTTAATTAGAAAGAAATATGCAGTTCAGTTATTCTTTGTATTGTTTCCTGACGCATGGGTTCGTGCTAACTATAGAGCACTGATGTAACACCAAATGTTAGAAAGCTTAACACTTTATTTCCGCTCATTTTTTTTCTTCAAAACTGCGGTTCTGATTTTTTTTTTCTCACACACCTCTTTTCCATTTTTCATCGTAACAAAGTGACCCCATAACTTTTCCACACAGTGAGTGTAAAAACAAAGCATTTCATGGCTCGAAGATTATTGTAGTTCTCATAAGCAGTGCTGTCATGATACTGGCAACACTTGGCCTGATTGGCTAGGTGGCCTGGTGGCCCATTTGACATTGTTTTTGAGGCAAGCTGTAGCTGTCCTTTGGCCAGTGTCAGGACAGCACAACCTCTGATCCAGGAACAGTAACTGTCAGACCTGCACCTGTACTGCACTGAGACCTTGTGTCCCCATCCACGTCCACAACGCAAGGCTGTGCTTAGACATGCTTTGCATCTCATCGGCACTCATTGGCCCAAGCAATACTCTCGAGACTGGGCATGATCCCAGCTGTTGTCTTCATTTTAATGCACTCTGAATAATATTAAAGCAGAATCAGTTGAATTTATTAATGCAGCTTGCCCCTTAGAGAGATGCTTTTAAAGGCCAATGATTTAATTTTAGCTCTTAAAGGCCATCTTCTGTTCTTGATGCTATAAAGAATTATGGCTTTTGCCATCTCTTAACACCAATGTGTACTGTGGGCCACAAAATGAAATATTAGTAAACTGGAGCTACTGCGAACAGCTGCTATTAGTGACCATTTTCTCTCTGTTGTTATCTGCCTAATATTCCCACCCCTATTCTATGAGACAACATCAGTCCTGGTAACCATGTTTTTTCTATATTATACTATACCATATATTATATATTTTTATATACATCGGGAGAGACTAAAAAAGTGTGCCAACTAGTTAAGGTACAATCTGGAACAAACAGCTCACTGTGGCAACAGCATCATTTTAAAAGCTCTCAGTACAGCATCATTGTTTACATGTGTCCATATGCCGTAGGCAAAACAATCAATAACTGTAGAAACCTCAGCATGTTCTATATTGGCTTTTACAACTGAGCTGATGCACACTAAGTCGTGTTCTGTTGGGTGTATATTGGTGTGTTCTGTTTAGTGGCAAACCATAACCTCCACCAAATAATTTAGGCAAGTTGGGAATTGTAGAGCAACCACTGATCTCCAGTGATGACCTGCTTCTCCAGTGACAGAAAGAGACCAAATAACACATGCATAAGAGCTTTAACACATGTAAGTCAACTATGAGTGGTGCTTTTGTTACTTTGTCCTACTGTGTGCATTATGTCTCTCATTGAGGAGGTCAGAAAACCTTACCAGCATTGCACATGTAACAATTACTAAGGAGGTGTTGAGAACAGTGGCTTATTTAAATGAGTAGGGTTTTTTTTTCTTTTTTTCTATGCATCTCCTTGTAAAGCAGCACAGAACTGTGACAAAGGGTGCAGTGTTCTCTCTCTCTCATTGCACTTGGTAGTTTGACGCCCGCTCCGGGGCTGAACATCAGAGGAGCGGCTGCTGAAAAAACAGGTTGTATGGGTCCTTGCACACAGCCTGCCTGTGGTGCTGCCTGAAGGACTGCCATGGAAACAAGGAGTGTGACAGGCTCTAGGGGGATCCGCCACAGCTGCAGGCACTTCCTTTTTGACAGCCTGATGAAGACATCACTGCCACACCATGCACAACAACAACAACTACTGGAGAAAGAATATGATCAGACAATGTTAACTGCTGTGTGGCTGAAATGTTCATTAGCAGGCTTGTAAAACATCCAGGGATTTTCCCCACCGCATTCAGGGACCATATTGCATAGTGACTTCCTCTGCAAAGATTTGTAACTGTCCCAAGAGAAAATATACTGATAAATAATTCCTTAAATATGATTACAACACTTTGAAGAGGGGCTTATGTGTGTTTGTGTGTGCATACCATATGTGTGTATAAGTAGGCAACATGAGTGTGCACTGGTGCATGCAAAGTAGAATCAACAATTGTTGAAATCCTGTCAGGGTCTTCTGTATGATCATTGAATATGAATGATACAGGGTACATCCAAGTCCACAACCTCAGAGCCACAGATTCAAAGATTTGACAGCTTGGAGGCAGGCGAGCAAAGTCCCATAAGACCTCTCATAATGTTACTGGCAGCATTTGCCTCTATTATATATATATATATATATATATATATATATACATAGATAGATAGATAGATAGATATAATGTGTGTTTGTGTGTGTGTGTGTGTGTGTGTTTGTGACACATTATTTCGACTTACAAACTGTTATTTACCAAAGTGATTATTTAACAAAAATTGTGCTGTATTTTGTCCCTTATTGTCAAGTTCTTTTTTCCACTTGTTCTGTCAGATATTTTGAGAAAATTTGGTTATTTGCTAAAATGCTTCTTAGAAGTACCCTGGGAGTGTTGCTTAATTGATTTCACCTCTTGGGGACATTTCATTGGATTTTGTGTTGGATCTGCTTGTACCCCCACACGCCTCCCAGTGATGCCCTCCTCTCAGCACAGCCAAAACCACCCCCCACCCCACCCCCACCCTTCAGCCCCAATGGAGCCAAGAATGTAGGAGGGTTTCAGCCAGTGTGTGGGATTTAGCTCGTCAGAAGCTCAGGGTCACCTCCACACCCTCTCACTTTGAAATGGACCCCTGGTGGCAGCTCCTGGGAGAGCCCAGTGATGTCTCTATCAGCCTGTCAAAAGAGATAGCCCGGGGCTCCACCAGGTCCCCCTGAGCCAATCAAACTCTTCACAAAGCACAGATGGATGCTCTTTCACCAGCGTGCTACTCCCGAGGAGGGGGGAACCCAGACACGATGCTCAGTCCCCCGATCACTTTAGAACAAACTCCCTTTGCTGGGGTCCACACTTCAGTTCAGCTCAACTTCAATTATAACTATGTATATTTTAAAAGAAAGTGCTTGCCATTGGTCTACCAGAAAGATCCAAGTGGTTTAAGGAGGAAGTTGTGATACTACTGCTAGTTTTAGTAGTAGTACTAGTCACAACTACACCAGCTCATATATTCTGCAGTATGTAAAGCAATTATTTTGAAAGACTTTCTTTATTCGCTGTATGGTACACTGAGGTGAGAAAAACGAATAATAAGAAATGCCTCAACTGTTTTGCAGAATCAAAATGATCAAAGATGCCAATCGATTAGTTTGTGTATCTAAATTTCATATACACGGGAACACTGAGAGACAATATACTGCATCCCTTGACTTTAAAAAACTGTTGCGGGAATACAGATGGAAAAACGGAGTATGTGTGTGTGTAACCATTAGACAGGCCAGGTGATTTTAGTGGAAATATAAAGCACTAAGTGCTGAGGATGGAGAGAGTACTCTCTGTGAGATGAGCTCTTTCTCTCTCATCTGGACCCTGTTATTGTGAGAAGGCAACAAAGCAATACATTAGGAAGCACACTGGAGCCACACAGCTTTGATGTGAGCTCGGTAACCAAGGCGCAGCGGTGGCCAGTGTGTGAGCTCTGTTTCAATGGCTGTGTTGTGTAATCAGATGTGTTTACTGTGTATTCAAGTAAAGAAGTGGTGTAATCCATCCTCACAAGAGTGCAGTTATTGAAAAAACAGGCAAAAAACAAGAACTCAAACTGATAAAGATTCTTTATTCAGGGTTCTTGCAAATGTTCCATTTGATGATGCGAAATAAAAGAAATAAATCTTTCACATGATTTTAACATGCAGCAAAAAATGTTACTTTAGAAAAGTCAGCTCAAAATTATACACATACACGACATGAATATATATTTGTTTCTGAGATAAGATTAAGAAGGCTGATAACATTACAATATTTACAGCAAATTCGTACGACAAAAAAACAAAATTCAGTACTTTGTCCTTAATATTTTAAATATGCATCAAAAGATATTATTTCACTTTGCTGAATTATAAACATATATGACGTTTAATTAAAATAACACATAAAAGAAAAAACTATGCAGTAGTTTGTTAAGCTTGTATTACCTTTACTTTAAGGCAAATTTCTTAGTTTCACCAAAGTAAAAAAAAAAAAACAAAAAAAAACAGTCTAGGTCTTAGGTAAGGCAAACCCGATGCTTTTCATTCCTTTTTTAAATTATATCCAAAGATGAAGACTGAGCCTTGTAATGCTCTCTTTTCTTTACCTCCAACCTTGTGATTGACAGCGCCATGTGCTGCCCTCCTAGCTGCTGCAGTTCACAGCCCCTGTCAGGGGGGTGGCAAACACACAAGCCAGAGAGCGGCTAGCTGCCCCTCAGCAGCAGGGAGCAGAGTTAGGGTGGTATGGTGTGGTGCACAGGGTCAGGGGCTCTGCTGGCACTGGAGCATTGTTGTCAGGTGGATTGCATCGTACTGCATTTAGAAAGAGACCAGCCTTTCATCCAGCGTGTCCGCGGAGCTTACCTTTTCCTCCGCGGCTGGTTCTGGCTGGTGGGCGCTCTCAGAGCACTGTACTGCACCTGTAAAAACAAACAGGAGTTTGGTCAGAGGCAGGTAATCCGAGCTCAGTGGAGCGCACGGTAATGGCTCCCCTGAGGAGAGCTGGTGCAGGGAAAAGCGAGGCAGGCTCGCCTGTAATGAATCATTTTTTAAACACAGGAGCAGAGGGGATTAATCACAGGGAGGAAGGATTTGAAGAGTCAAGGGTTCTGTACCAGTATACGCCCCCCTCATTCTGTACCACAATCACAATATTAGAAACAGACATCAACGGTTGAGATGACCTGCCAGCCAGGCCAGTGAAGGAGCTGCAAACTGCATAATCACTCACTGTAAGTTATGTCCCCTAAAGAAAACTTTGTTAGTGTTTAGTGTTCTTAAGTTGAGAGCTACCAACACAAGTTGATGTATAAGTTTCTTTATGACTTTATAAACCTTGGTGTGACTTCAGTTTCTCCAGGCTAAAATAAGGCCTGAAATGTGATAGTTGAACTTGCGACCTTGTTCTTTCTGCAAGTTACATATGTAGAATTAAACTCAAGAAACTCATGTTACAGATTATTTTTCCATAAATTCTCACGTGTTCAAATGTACTTACAAAATAAATCATGTAGTATAGTGTTTACTTTGACACTAATTCACAGTATATTAATTTTTCTTTTCAAAATTACCACCAAAATTGCCTGATTCCAAAGAGGACTGATCATAGGGTAAACTGAAAAGACAAGTTGGAATTTGAAAACTTGCTTTGAAGCTTGCTTGCTGAGCTCAAACAATACGGTGAATCTGTTGAATAAAGGTAAGAACTCTATGCTAATTAGCTGGTCTCCATTATTAGAATGGGAGATGGAATGTGGGAACAAAGTGACTGCCTCCTGCATCAGAACATAAAACTGTCCTCAGAACTGACAGATGCTTCTTATTTCAAGACAGACACAGTGTTGTCAGAAGTCCCCGTTTGAGGAAGACTTTGTAGATGTGCACAAGCACTAATTGCCAAGTCACATTTGCAAGAAAGACAGGAGTCAATTTTCATCCTTTGTGGTGTGTTGTGTCCACACCTATCTGAGTATTGAAGTTCTAAGTCAACAAAAACAAAATATGTGGTTTATTGTTTTGGGTCTCCTGTGTATATGTTGTTAAGGTTATTTTTTCAGCACATAATGAAACGTACTTATGATTAATCTTAAGAGTGTTTTGTTTTTTTTTATGACTGGAGCTATTTTCAAGATGTAGTTGCTCTTTTAATCCAGGCTAAAAAAAAAAAGTATTGTTTCCATGGGATTTGAAAGGGAGTCAGTTTCAAAGCTCAAATATTGTATCCCAATGGGGAAAAAGACATACAAAGGATTCGGAATCAAAATGTATTCACCACCTTGTTTTGCCAACTCAGTCAGCCAAATCTCAAACAACACAGGCTCCCTCCAACATCACAGAGAAGTCAGCAATGGCTTGCTGCAGAAGGACATCAAGGGTGCAGCTGAGAAACAGACTAGGGTGAGAGTGTCTTGCCAGATCCAGGCTGTCAGGATTTCTCGCTGCATTCTGTCTGGTGAGTTACCTGTGAGATAAAGGTATTGTGTGGCACTTCATTTCCTGGCTAGGCAAAATTCTCAGTCAGAGAGCGCCGAGCACCCAGCACCACTTATAACACCCTGACAGCTCCTCTCAGCTCTGTGATGTAAATGCAAATGACATATCAGCCATGGCTAATATGTAATCACATATGGCACCCAGCAAGACGACTGGGGCTCACAGCTACATTAATTGACTCTACCACCCTGAAGTGACTGAGGCCACATCAGAGTTTCTCTGCTGACACAACAGCCAGACACGTCAGGAGCCCTCTGCCGGCAAGCAGCCAATCACCAGCTTTTATGTCACAGCGCTTCAATCAAACACATGAAATTGCTAATAACGGACAAGGCTTCAGCAATATGGCTGAGGACAGATCTGAGCATCTCCTCATTCAGGCACTACAGTGGCTACATGGAGTTGTACTGAGGAATAATTGGGCCAGGCCTCCTTTAAAGGCGAGAGTCCATTAATAATCAAAAAAAGCTAGAGGATATATTTCTGCAACACTTGGGAATTCTGGTACAGCAAATAATGCAGGCATCTTCAGGGAATTCCCTCCATATCTGTATGTAAAATTGGACCCTTACCTTTTGAATATCTGAAGGAACCCTCTTGAGGAAATCCAGTATTTCATTATGGTCAATAGCATATGGGTTGCGCAGCTTCTTGGTAAATTTGTTAATGCCTGTGAAAGCAGGAACACATTATTAAATAAAGATTCCATATCGGACAGTAACTTTTAAACTTTAACTTTTAACTTTTTATGCAGTTTTACACTGTAAATAATACCAATAATAGTAAGAGATGTGACCACCTATCTATGTAGAATATAGTATCCCTACCTTGCTTCAGTAACTGCATTATATGATGCTGTTTTAACAGGTCCCTTTCAGTCAAAATTCATTTTAGCCAGGCCAATAAAGTGAAGATGAATAAGGATGAAATTTAATCAATTTGTGACCTGGTGACACTTTATAAGAGTCATTGTTAATAAAAAAATCATATTTAATCAAACTTTATTTTGTAGGTCTTATTTTCGCTAAAGCACCTTTGGCTGCTCCCTTGCATGTCTCCATGGGGTCACCACAGTGGATGAACCCACACGAAAATTGGCACACTTTTTACCCCAAATGCCCCTCCTGATGCGACCCTCTCATGGTGGAAGGGCTTGTGTCCCCACCTGGACGTAAATCAGGAACTTTCACTTGCAAGGCAAATATGTTTTTTTTTTAACTTCTAAAAGTAATGGGTAATTATACATTACATCATAGCTGTAAGGGACAAAATCAATTTCATTATGGCCTTAATAAACTATTGTTGCCCAAGTTCTAACATTTAATATATTGTATTAGGTTTTTGTTAATTATTACCAAGCACTGTTATATCTCTGGTGTTGATTTTTTTCAGTTTTATCGGTCTCATATCCAAATCAGTGATGTTTTGTTTATAAATGTGTTTGAGTATGATTATGAAAATCAACTGCACAAATGAGTGCGCCATTTTAGGTGCAATTAAAAAGTTTGGTAATGCTGCCCAAGAAAACTGAACTCTAATTTAAATTTGGCGCTATACATTTCAAATTTTCTTCTTCTTCATCTCAACACAGACTGGTCCTATTTTTAGATTGCTCCCTGCAAGTCATGTTCTGACCTTTGACCACATTTGCCATACGTGCTGGATCCCTTCCACTGCATCGAAACACCAACCATTCAACTTCAGTTTCATTTTGAGAATATGATGAAGTCAAAGGAAGCCAAATGGAGTAGAGCGGGTGGTAAATGGAAATGGACTATCATTTACAGTATATAGTGCTTTTATACTCTTTCTAACCACTCAAAGTGCTTTAGACTACAAGCCATAAGCCACATTGCTTTATTCTATACACTTAAAGCACCTTATCTACCTCTCATCCATGGCCAGTTTTCCGAACCATGCATGTTCTTGGACAGTGGGAGTGTTCATATCAGGAACCTTCTTGCTATGAGGTGATGGTGCTAACCACCGGTTTTCAGTTCCCTGTAACTGGGAGCTTGATGACCACTTTTCAGATTTTTAGCACTGAATAGTCTCCCTTAGATGTCTGTTACAGTTGAACAGGAAGTCTAGGAAGTAAACTTAAAATAGCAGGGACTCTGGAAATGGTTCAGAGCTGAAAAAGAAACCACCTTGAATGGAACTGCATCAGAATTTTATCTGCAGAGTTGCAGATTTATTTTTTAACCACAACCCGTAAGTGACGTTTGACATTTAATGGGGGGAAATAGTGTATTAATGCTTTTGTACGTCATCTCAAGTATCATTTAATTGTAAAATAACTACAACTAAAGTTAAATTAACTATGAATTTATCAATTGTTAACAACAGTTATTATAGAGTGTTGACAGTTACTTTAATTTCAACCACAGGCACACAGTGATAGCAACTTTTTTCCACTTTTGTTTGCTTCAATCTGATCATTTTGTGTACATCTATATTTACTTTGTGCATTTTTCCATACCACAGAGAAAAAAATCTCTGGGGTCTTGTAATGGGACCATTATATTCACAGCTCAGTACTGCCTGTACCTCAGCATGCAGACAAAGAACCTAAGGACTTAAATATGTGCAAGCAACTTGAAAGACTTGCCTTGCAACCACAGAGATGGGGGTTAACTGGGGAGGCAGAGGAGTGTCTGAGACTGTGTGTTTTTTGTTTGATATGGTAGTTTTTTGGTATTGATTGTGTTGAAGGCAGTGTGGAAGTACAGTGGTTGTGGGCTTACAGCTGGAGGAGGAGAGCCTGTTAAGGGCAGCATATCTCCCTGACCACTGAGATGACGGTCTATTCTCTATGACTACAGCAGATAATGAGAGGCTAGACCAGGAGCCTACAGACTGCCCAAGGACATCATGTATTATATACAGCTTGCTACTCTACCTCTGCTTTGTTTTCACACAAACCCTCGGTCATGCCTCTGCTGGGCTCTGCTACATCAGCCCACACTGGGCAGAGCAAACCTCTGCAGCTGTCTGATCTCTGTACATTTGCAGAGGTGTTGAGATGGCAGAGTTCTTAAATTAGTGTACTTCATTAAATCATGGATTTGCAGTTAAGAAGATTGAATAAAAGTTGTGTTTTGCAAAAATGATACAGGCATTCATTTTTTATGTTATTTGAGGGGATGTTTTGGTTATAATACTGAAGAATCAGGCAAGAAACAGTATTAAGTTATTGTTTTATGAATTACATGTAGTACTTACCCCATATCAGCACAATATATCGCAGTGGGATCAAGTACAATAGTGTCGCTGCCACAAACAGCACCAAGCAGGCCAAGAATGACAGGAATGGAACAGACCAGTTGAATATGCTGTAAAAATAATAACTGTGTCAGATAAATTCTCTTAAAAAACCTTAACAAAAAATGTTGATAATTCAAATATGATAAATAATAGAATTGAGATATTTAGCACATTACATATTAAATGGTCATATTACTTCTTGATTCGTTCTCCAATGTTTGCAATCTCCTCCAAAACATTCTGGACAGCCAATACTACTTCCTGCACCATATGTATCTTATCCATCAAACCTTTTTTTCCGGATTCCTAAAATGAAAAAATGCACAGACACTGATGAGGTACACTGTATGTCAATTGTGGGCAGAGTAGACAAAGACCAGTTTATCTCTGCTGTGCTATTATGTGTGATTTATCTATTGAATGGCCCGTAATGAGCAAACACTGTACGTCTTCAGACTATGCTTTTGAAGATGAGACAGACTCAGCCATCCACATAACAGCTTCAGAGCACTGAGAGATTTCAGCTTTTGTCCACCACACACAATAGAGCTGTTGCACAAGTGCAGCACAATCAAGACTCTCCGGTAGATGAAAAGTACACAAAATGGCCATCTGCAATCAGGCAGACTAGACGACCTAGACAAGAAGTGCAGGGGCCTCACAACTTAGGAGAGATTTCATTCCAGCAACCTGCACAGGACAAGTTGGAATATGTTTTTACAAATCTGCCAGATCTTCGAACCAATCCTAACATTCTATCTGCATGAAAGAAAACACATGCATGAATATTATCACAACCATCATAATACATGAAGTATTATTTGCTTTTAATGCAATAATTAACAAGCCAAAAAAGCAAGAAGTCGATATGAGAGAGGGCTGGACTGTCTCCAAATGAAATAAGTATGATTGCATCAAACTTGGAATTAATGACAACTGTGAAGCCTTCCAGGGCAGAGGAGTAGACTAGAGATAACACAAGTAACACAAGCTAAAGAGGGCTGAGAAGCCTCACATCAAAAGGAGGAAATAATGACAGGAATGATGACAGAGAGAAGTGTGGGAGAGGGAGAGTGAGAAGGGGGATGAGAGTGTTGGGGGAGGGTGCTCTAATGGACCCTAACAGGAGGCTTGAGGATGTCTATATGTTTGTGTTACAAGTCAGTTGAAGCCACAGCCTGTGTGCATTGACAGGGCCCAGACAGAATGCCTTTATCAGAGCTTCATGAGGCAGCCCCTGGGAGCACACTGTCTGCCAGCATAGAGAGACTCCCCACTGCTGGGCCCACTCTCCTCCACGAAAAGCGCAGGAAGAGAGCAATTCCCACACTAGCAGAGCCTCCCCCACTGGGCTCAGATCTGGACAGACACTGAAGGATCAGCACTGTCCAAAAAAGGAAAAACTATCACAAATATGCTTTCTGTGAGATTAACATCTCATGGTCTCATTATGGGGAAAGACGACTATCTGTGTACATGCATCATTTTACTCTACACACCACCGCATCAGGCAGCTGACGAAACCACCCTGTGTGACTTGTACCCCACATCAGGTGTTAGTTGCGTTAACTGGGGAGGCTTTCAAGTTTATTTTGAAAGCGGGGAACATCGTCAGAGTTTGCTAAAAGCCACTACAATCTGTGTTGGTAAGCTCCTGCTGGACTAGACAGTCACACATCAAATGATAGCTCATTTGATATGGAGCCTCATCAGTTAGGCATTCCTTTCCATATTTCCATTTAAACTTGCTTAAGCGAACCAATTACATGATTTAGAATTCAAATGTATTATGAGATATGAAGCACTATTTAACTACAATGGATACACATGTGAGGTAAATCTACCCTGAAATACAGCTCCAGAAAGAAAAAAGAGAAAACCATATTGGCTTTCATTTCTAAAAGGAAAAACAGACAAATAGATGCACTCTGAAGTATGCATCAAGAGGCAGAGCTCTCATGATTATCATTATTCATCTGCTTTAAGATTCCTGAAATCGTCCATCTCCTTAGCGACCAAAACTGAAGTCGTTCCTACATTAATCATGTGATGATATTCTTTGTTCATTTCTCTTTAAGCATGTACTTGAGTGCAGAGAAAACACAAATAAATAAAAGATCTCCTTTTTAAATGGGAATGGATGAGTAAACTGGGAATGGACTAAACGAGTCCTAAATGTCTACTGATTAGAAAACCTGTGTGAAATCATATTCTCATTTCAGATAAAATTGTAAAAGCTTCCTTTTAAGGTGCAGTAATGGAGAACCAATTTGATCTCCCACACAAAGGTAAACATACTCTCACAGACATGTGGTGTTATCAAAAGCTGGAAAAAGCTCATTTAGCATCATTTTAATTAGAATAAACGGTGCCAAATTTGAATTCTCTGACTGAATCTTTTTCGAGTGACTTTTTTTTTTTGACAACGATACAAAATCTCTCCAAACAAAACACACCTGTGTTCTTGAAATAGGCTACCAAAGAAGTTGCCGGGATCGGGTTTTAATGCAATGTTGTTTTCATGTGCACTATATAGTGCACATCACAGATCATGACACGGGCAGTCTGTCTGACTGGTGTACTCAAGGAGACCCAGCGGTGAATCTGGACTATTGGGTGAGTGATGGAGTAACCCCGCAGCCCGGTCTAGCACCCCCACAAGCACCTCTTCACCCGCCCCCCAACTCCCCTGGGCTGTTCTCTGTGAGCAAGTCAACCGCAGCCCAGCACTGCCAGCCAGGGGGAATGAAAGGGCTGTTTCATCTTCCCTGTTCATTTCTGTTGGAGATCTATGGACTTGTTTTGCCTTTCTGTTTCTTTATGTTATGGTTAAATATTGTCTATCTGCTCAATTGATACCTAAGGCCAAAGGGAAGTCACATTGGCCGCACATAATTTGTAAGCTGTCTCTATCCCTAAGGACAGATTTGTTCACAGGCAGAGAATCTGTTCAGTATTATCCTGCTGTAACACCGCCTTGCCTTTCGTCTCTTTTTAACGTCATGACTTCACATTCTTGCCACGCTGTCTGAGGTTTACATATTTCCTTCCTCAAGGGGGAAAAAGGGGGGGATAAAAACATATTTGAGTGGTAATCATAACCTTCTCAGAGGGAAAAGAGACCAGGGGGAAAAAGTAAGGCTTTGAAGTCATCAAATTTAACACTGATCACTCTTTAACCCCAAATATTTTTAAAGAAGACTTTGATAGGCTGTGTAAAGCTACACTGCTTGATCTAACTGCATGATATCACATTCAAGTGACAGCAAGACCATAACAAGACTTTCAAATAAGCCACTTTAAATTAAAGCTGACAGCTTAAAACAAACATGGGTGACTGCTTAATTAGTAAATGAAAGGAGATATTTCATTTCCTCTGAGTGTGAAAGGGCTTAGAAGGCTCATGGAAAACCTTTCAAAAAAGCTTTAAGAGCCGAAGGCTGAGTTTGCAAACATGTGGTGTACAGAGAGAATCATAAGCCAAAGACATTTTAAATGGAAAAATTTTTTAACATTTTTCTATTATATACTGAAGTTTCAAGGTGATAAAAATAATGATTTTTGACCTTGCATTGTAATACTGAATAAATCCAGTGCATTAAGATAACGGTTTCCAGTTTTTTGTTGATAAAACACAGAATTCTCTGTCACTGCTGTTTGCTTAAGCTCCGTTTTGCCTGTTAGTAGCTATGATAGGAAGTGTGGTTTTTCACTTTGTATGTGCAGCCATATCATGCGAGTTTCATCTGCGAATTAGCTCGTCCTTTCAGACAGGATTTGCAGGATGTGCCTGTGTTTTTAAACAAAGCTGGCTTTTTTGTAGCCCCTGGTCATCACAACAGAATATATTGAGCGCATTATGGATATGAATCCTGGGCCTAGACACGCAGCACAAGGGTCATTGCTTGGAGGCTTTGCGTTAGTTCCACACTTCATTGCCATAAAGCAATAATGCACATCCCTGTTAACTTTTTTCATTCTTTACAAAAAACTGTGGGTTGAGTATAATTGAATATTATGTGCTGTGGGAAGTATAATTTTCAGGCTACTTAAAGATTTCCTGTTGTTTTGTTTTTCAAGAGACACTAGAGATCTGTAATAAACAAAATTATTTATGATTTCTCACAAAGCAGCAAGTGAAAATAACTGGCAACCTTTGGGATGAAGTATAAGTTTACAACTGCGTTACTGTTCTAGCTGTAAAAAGATCAACGGCAGTATAATTTTTCCTTTTAGAAAAGGATGACACACGAAAAATGCACTGATTTTGTCTCCAACAGCTGATTCAAAACCTAACTGATGACACAGTTCAAAGATTTACAGATTTTCAAAGTGCTGCAGAATCTCTGTGCAGTGCATTCAGGACTGATGCTGAAAACCCAAAGGAACAGAGCAAAGAGCTAAATGCTACAGCTGATTTTGAATGCATGAAAATATAGAAATGAGCTTCAGAGAACTAACTGTGACTATGCTAAAACACTGGCTAGAACCCGAATGACATTACGCTTTGCTACAATATTTTCTGAGAAGACATTTTTAGAGGAATCACAGCTATTTGGTGAACTAGGTTTGTCCCCACCAGAAGTATGCACGCATTGCTGTGTTTGATTAAACCTTGGTTATTCAGAAAGAAATATTAAACATATTTTACACAAAGCATTGAGCAGCATCCTTATGAAATGTTAAAACAGCCTATGTTAAAATATATATTTATATTTAGATTTATAGTGAAAATGAGAAGTGGTAAGATTCTACCAAAACATATTATCCCTTAAAATGCTAGAAGGAGACAAGATAAAATACCTTCTCGTCTTCCTCCTCATCGTCACCTATGGTCATGTTCACCTAAGAGAAAATAAAGGGTAGAGGGTGATTTCCAATGAATGGGACATGTGGGCACTGGAGCATTTTTAACAAACACCTAGTAATGAAATTTTCTTTGAGTACATTCACCCCTATTGGGAGAGGCTTGTTTCCATAGAGACTGCATCACAGGGGTGACCTCACACAAAAGCAGAGGTGAAAAAGGGCCTTCCTCACAAGAACACTGTCACACCAAAGCAATCTCTCTTCTTCACAACATAAGCACACAGAAAAACAGAAAGTGGAAAGAAAAAACACATTTAATTTGGATGTTGTTGCCTAGATCACTTTATATCAAGTCATCCCTGACCTCTCTGTGGTGCACACTGTGGCATTGCCTGGGTATAGAGCTGTGTCATTGCCGGCCAGAGGGTCACAGAAGGGTGACAAAGGCTCCACACTGAATATGAGGGTGATCCTGGGCTTTAACATTGCCCAGGGATGGCATCTTAGCCAGCAGCCATAAACACAATGACTGGGACAGGGATTTTGCTTTGGGGAGGGTGTGTGAAGAGGCCAGGCCCCTGGCTGGCCAGTGAGAAGGCTTACAACACAGAGAAATTGGGGGGCAGTCAGAAGTGTGAACAGCATTAACCTTCACAGGCATGTGGAGGGCAAGCATAAGTTCCATAACAGTAGATAGAGAGGAGATAGTGTTGTAGAAAGAACTATAGCCCTCCACTTACAGATGTGGAGAAACAACATCAACAGACTATAAGTTATAAAGCATATTTACAGTGATTTCATTTCAGTGGCTTTTTACTGCTTGATGTTTTGTTGGGTCTTTGAAGACAATATAGTAACTAGTCACAACAGCTATGAATCATGTACAGTAGAAAGTTGCCACAACTGATTGTAGTGTGAACAGATCAAAAAACAAAACAGCAGTAATTTGCATCAGTGTAAAACTGCGTATTTGTCCAGTGTGCACCAAAAAGAATGCATTTCATCCTGGTTAAACCAGATTTGGGTTAAAAGGACAAATCACCGCAAATCATATTTACATGTTTTTCTCTGGCCTGTAACGCTCTTTTATCAATCTAGATCCATACACCTATTTTAGTGTCAGTCATCCAGCTTTGGAGATATTCACTTTTAGAGATGTCTGCCTACTTCTAAGTTTTATGGAACCAGACGGTACTTGCCTTGTGGTTATCAAAATCTCAAAATAAAATAAAAAATGAAGTAGCAAAGTGTCTTTCCAGACATCCAGACCTTGTCACTCATAAACCCTGTTCCTAGTTTCATGTGTAAGAACTATTTTCTCTCTCACCAGACTACACCCACTAACCATATCCATCTGAAGGAGAAAGCATCCGTCTACTCATGAGGAGATGCTTGTGCTGGTGACAGAATGACAGGATGTATAGGCATGATATATAGTCCGACCCCCCATTAGTTGAATTGTAATTTCAGCTAGCTGCAAAATATTTTTTGTTGGCAGATGTAGACATTAGAAAGAAAATACTTCTTACTTTACAACTGCTCACAACAAGGTTTGAGAAATTGTGCAAATATTTCTGGAGCCGTTGCTCCTAAGTTGCTAAACATATTTTAATGGGACATGGAAAGTCTCATCTGTTCTGTTATATTAAAAAGAAGGCAGGCTACAGCTGATATCTCCAAAACAGGCAATTCACACCAAAACAATCTGTGGATGATTAGCACTACAGAGCAGCAAAAAAATTTGTGACTTTGATTTTTTATAGGGAACTGTCCATCTAACATATAGAAAACTGCTGCATTGTGAAGGCATGCATCTGAAGATCTGTACAGATAAATAATGAAGTTTGGAGTCCTCATCACTCACCAGGTCTTGGCTGGAGCTGGCCCTTCCTGTACTGAGCTGGAAGTAGTTCCAGCCTATGAGAAGAAGCAGGAAGAGGGGAAGCATGAAGAGCTCCCAGTGCCACACTGTCACAAGGAAGATCTGAGGAGACAGAACATGACAGTATAACACAAAGCACATCACACTAAAGCATCCTCACCCAGCTTTCAAATCTCAGCAAACCTTTTCACAAAACAAACTATATAATGGATTTAACCATGTCCTAAATTTCATGAAGACGACTACAGTGCTAAGCTTCTAAGATTTACAGCCAATGGCAACATATTTTACTCATGGCTGTGTGAAAGTAATAGACATTAAACTTTTAATATCATGAAATCCTATTTGCACTATACACACCAATAGTACTGTGCTGGCAAAGTGCTTTACTGCTCAACAGAAAGTATGACATGGATAGGCATGATATGTTGCCTTTTAACAAGCACATCAAATCCTCTTAGATTCGGAGACAGCAATGCTTTCTGAAGAAGCACATATGGCAACTGGAGAAGCATTTGCAACATTTACCCCCTCCATGGCAATGATACTGAGAAAAGCCAAGACCCCTGGTAGAAATAAGATGGATCACACTGAATGAGTAATCCCTCATAATTCTGTAAAGGAGTGGTGCTAAGCACGTTGCACAACACCCACTGCATTTCACAGCAGAGCACTAATTGGACGGCTGCATTTAAACCCATTTAGTGACAGCCTAATGAGTCTGTCTCCAACTAAAATGATCAGAAATGTGTGAGGAGGATCATACCAGCAGGTTGACAGGGATAAAATAAAAATGTCCCCCACAGCAACTTGAATCCTAAAATCTATTATGTGTGAATAAGTGCCACTATACACAACATATGGCCAACTTTTATTTACCAAAAACATCTTGCATGTTGTAAATTTTGTCTATTTCATACACATTTTCTGCAATTAATGTGAAAGTTAAAGTGCTTCTACTTTTATGCAATTTTTTTACAAACTCCTGTGTTGAACCCACATGATGGTAACACTGTGGAGTCTAGGCTCGAAGAGCTGGAGGCTGCCTAGAGTATGAACAATATGTTCGAGTTAAACCCGAGACAGGATGTGAAGCACTGAGGCCTCCAGGCCCCAATAGCAGGCCTGTAAACAGCAGACTGCTTCTGTCATAGCAACCACGTGGAGTCCATGTATGTTGCTCAGGGGGCCAGTCTACCTACTGCCACACCATGCCTAGGTTCAAACAGCCACCAGGGAAACATGTACCATGAGTAATGCAACAACACTGTGGCCCAAGAGCCCTGGGGTTCACTACTGTACTGCTTATTATCCCTCTATACAACCTGGAAGGGGATGGGTGAGCCAAAGTGTCACACAAGAAAGCAATAGAACGACCAAGATGCAAGAAAATATGTTATTGCTACGGCTTATTTGAATTACGTTACACAGCTACAAACTAGAGCTGGTGAGCAATAAAAAAAGGTAAACAATGAATATGCATGATGAGCAGATATAGCTGCAGTACATCTCCTCTGTGTTATGAATAACTTGCGTCATGTGTTGTCACCTCAGTTCCCATGAGGCAATCTAAAGCGATGCTCCCCTCACCCCAGAGGAATTCTGCTGGCTGGTGGACAGGTAGCTTGTCATATTCCCAGTATTTTCATGAAAAAAGGAAAAAGAACAGGGGGCGGGTGTGCCTGGATACTGACATGAGCCCAGCAGGAATGTTGAACCTCCTTGCCCTCCCTGCAAAAGCTTCTGCATTAACCACTAAAGTCTAATTGCTTGGTCTCTGTCTTCCTGTGCAAGTCAACAGAGGGAGCCAATTCATTTCCGCCCAGGGAGCCAGCAGAGAGAATCTGTCACAGGTATTCATAATCGCCCACTAATGCAAATTTCTTCTCACTGCGTTCTGGCTCAGTGGACAAGATAAAAGCCTACAGAAATACAATGCCTTGTGTCTAAACTGAGTGCTTAAATGAGGGTATAAACCAAAACTGTCAGAAATATCTTCTCAAATCCTCCCTCATGGTATGTCAACCCATGTGTTCAGGATTTACATGCTTTTTTAACACTAATAAAAACGATGGAGAGAAACATCTGGGAGAGGCTCTCAGATTCCTTCACTCAGGTGCACAGACTGAGACTTTGCCGTCAAATATTCCACAGTAATGAGAGGAGGCAGGACTGTTCCTTCCCCTTGTCTCCTCACATTCTACAGACTTTCTGTGAAATGGAGACAGAACTAATTCCCCACTAAGTGGTTTATGTTTTATTAGCAAGCAGCTGAGTGATTAAAGGACATGTTGGACAAAGTTCAGCCTTTCAAAGTAAGTGTAAATTTGTAGAAAAATAATCTACTTTTTAATTGCATTTAAAGATGGGCACCATCTCAATGCCTGACTGCATATTTTCTTACCCATCAACAACTTTTTGTCAACAAGACAATGCTAATATGCTGCACAAGTACTTAAACAGCAATTTATTTAACTAAAAAGGACATAAAGCAACAAATGAAAGCAAGAGCGGTATTAACTAATAATTGATGATATACCTGGGCATTTAGGTTCACACACAGCACAACTGGATAACGAGCAACTTGTAATTGAACAAGTGTTGGTATGTATGTCTGGAAGGAGTGTCTCTAATGTAGGAAACCTCCCTTGACAAACACCATTTAGCTGAAAAATGTCTGTATGATTATGCACAGGGTGCCTAGGGAGAAAAAAAGAATGAATTAATAAAACTATTAGCACACGGTGGAGTAGATGATGGAGATGCACTCTCCTTAGCCACCTGTAAGCGCTTGGAGAAGGGGGCAACCCTGGGCAGAGCAATTCTGCCAGGAGGGTTAAGAACAGCCTGACAGATTTGTTTTATAGTGCCATTAATATGATTCCACTAAATGCATTCTGCGCCTTCTCATGCAGATCCCCTGGCCAGCAGAATCCAGCACCTAATAATAAAGCACTCAGCGATTAAAAGTGTGAATAAAATAACTTAAAGCTGAGCAAGCATGGCAGCTTCCACCACCCACACTCTCCCTGGAGAGAGAGTAGGGATTGTAGCAGGAACAAAGGGACAAAGACACCTTCTATAAAAGTTTCAACCATTCTGTAAATTGATTAACAGGGGGTGGCCCGATCTACCAACTTAAACCACTGACTGGCAAACATACAGCCAGACTGCCAGGCTGCCAAATGCTCTCTTGATACACTATACTAGACAATGGGCTATAAATAAAGGCATGACATCAGTATAAGATAAATAACACAGCTGATAATCCAGCTAAGTGTAATGTCACAGCACATGGGTCTTTACAAAATCATTACCTTTTCTGTTTAAAAATAAATAAATAAATAAATAAAAACTTTCCAGTTTTGTTTTTTTTAATCATTGTGGTACATTTCAAAAATACCCTTATTTTTAAACTATGCACCAACCATAAACACGAAAGATTTAATCTTGGCTCTATCTTCACTATTTCTCTTCAGTTGCACTCCACTTGGAAAGCTAAACAAAGCGAGAAGCGCGCCAGCCAGCATTATGAGGGTCAGTCATGGGGGCTGTGGACGGATGCCAGATTACGTGAACATACACTGAAAGAGTTTAAGGCTGACTATAAGCTGCAGGGTTTGTGTCTGCATGTGTGTGGTAGTCTGTGTGTGAGTTTGGCGAAGAGAGACAGAGAAAAGGACAGAAATGGTATGTGCAAGTAAACAGCAAAATATTGGATAATACAAATTAGAAAATTAAATGATTTTTTTTTTTTTTAAATCTTAGGAACCTCTTCAAAACCTTAAATAATCTTTACTCTGACAAAGATTTTCTTTTTCTGGGTGAAATCAAGGGCAGTAAAATGAATCTGAATTACGTCAATTTAGAATACAAAAAGCAAACACAAAAAGATTAATAATAAATCAAAGACACAGGTAGCAACTGAACTCATGCAAGTCCTTTTTTTATTTTCAGCTGAGCTGAAACGGATTCCGGATGAGAGGGCTTATGTTGGGGACAGGAACGGCAGGCTTTAAAGTAGCCGTAAATGCAGAGCAATGAGACATGTAATTTGTGTTGAGCTCAGGCCAGTGTGGGGACAGGCTTTCAGGGGGTGTCGGAGGCAGAGGAAGCACAGATAAGATTTCTCTTCAGGGCAGGTAGAGTGTGTGGGCAGCCATGGTGCTCTGAGCTAACGCTGAATAAATATTTCACATACCCTCAGCTCAAGTCTTATCGACTGAGGGGAAGGAAAGAGAGACAGTGAGAGGAAAAGGGGTAAAAAGAGAGAGCAATACAGTGGGAAAAATCATGTCCCTCTTAAGCAGAGTGAAGTCATTTGCCGTAGTTATGAAGTGTGATGTAATTACTCTCTCAGTCTGTAAATAAGAATATACTAACATAATTTATGTACCTACGGGACCAGCATTGACTGACTCATTTTTCACATTGTTTAAAATTGGCACTATGATTTTGCTTCATGATAGTTTATAAAAAGTATTAAAAAAGCAACAAATGCACCAATTTTAACCATAAATTTAAAACGAAATAGAAACATAGAAAATTACATTTCTTAAAAAAATCAAACCCCGCAAGAGCCCATAACACCAGTGTTATGGTGTCTAATTTACACTAAATCAGGAATCACTACTTTAAAAAAATCTAAACAAAAGGTTAGAATTCTCAAAATGATAAACAAATGTCACAACTTCTAAGTATGCCTGTATGGTACAATGCAATAGTGGTGTCTTTTTATCAAAGCACTTATGAAGAGCAGCTGTGCAAGGAAAAGCATTAGCATTTGCACACAGGGCCAGCTCTAGCCATTGTCTCCTTGCCTGTCTGACACATGCCAGGGCCAGAGTAGCGCCAGTACAGGCTGGAGCAGGGCAGTCAGCAGGGGCCCTGTGGTGCCTGTCAGTGGTGGCTACACTGACCCCGCACTCCGGCACTGGCCACTAGTGTTTAATCCGTGTCGGGAGCGTTAACACTGAGCGACCTCCTGGGTGACAGATCTGCCATGCGAGCCTTCTCCCCTGAGGAGGTGGGAGGGAGTGGCATCGACTCTTTCTCCCTGTCAGCTCAGCTCACGTTGGGGCCAAGACCGGCCCTGAAACAGCCACACAAAGGGGTGGACAGGTCGCTACCTCAACTGCATGGAGAGAGGTGTCCTCTGTGAGTAGGAAGGTGGTGATGATACGGCGCAGACAATGAGGTCAAATGCAGAGCACATTTCAACTATCCTGAAAACATGCATAATATAAAACTAGTGCAACAGATGCACAGATAAAATTTTGCCTTCTCACCAGTCACTGGCTACTTACTGACACGTAAATGTTAATTTATGTTGTTTCATAATGGGAAATTATAATATTGAACAATTGTTTAAATGAATTCAAATGTGTTCTCAACTTTGAATGTCCTAAAACATATAACATGAAAATTTTCACAGCCCTAATGAAGTGAACATTAGCACAGAAAGCTTATTAATCTCACTAATAAGGTGACATGTTCCAAGGTTACACATTGCATTCAGCCAGCCTCAAGAGCTGTCAACAGAAACGCTGCCATTTGAGGGCAGCTAAATAATAATAGTGTGTTAAATCAGGAGGCACTGCGGAGCAGTTTGCAAGTAGTCACAGACTATCATTTAATAATTAATAGATCTCAGACTAAAACACCATGAATACACACCGCCATCACTGCCATCATTTTTTTCTTCTAGACACATTCCCACTGCACAGTCTGTGAGAACTCCCACAGCCATGGAGATGAAGAGTGTAACCCTCATGAGACTGAAGAAACCCACTCCTTTAAGGCCTCCAACTTTTTCAAACAGAGAGAAAACAGATGTAAAGCAGAAACAAGGAGACAATTCACAGGCACACACAGCCCTCTTGCTTTTCTCACAAAAGCTCAGACACACTGCAATGCAGTAAACCACAAAAGAGCAGATCCAAGACTCACAAAGCATCTCATTTTCAGGGACGGTGTTAACAAGAACAATTATGACAACTCTGATTATGGCCTTCATCTTGGCCGGGCTGGTGTTCTGGTTAATGGCCCTGACTGCTGTTACTCCACACAGGTGGTCTCCTGAGACCTCTGGAGCCAGATCTGACCCTATCCTGCCCTCATCTGGGACAACGATGATTCTATCAGCCCACAAAAAGCACCCGTTGCAGCTGCCAAGTGTGTTTACAGCTGCACCGCATCAAACATTCATCAAATGCCATCTTTACAGTGTGTGATGTGAGGCAATCAGCATTTCACAGGCTGTCAAATGATGTCTAAAGCAGTTGTTACCTGGCAATGCCGAAAAGAAAACGGTTCAAATACACACGTAAGGTTTACAGGTTTCTTTATAGTCTAAGTCCTGACAGATGAGGTACCTCATATGTTAAAATATTAATTCTACTTAAATACTTAAAACAGTCTAATGACAGCAAAGCTCAAAATAAGCTTTCAAGTGTAAATGATCCTTTTTCCTTTTTGTACCTTTCAACCATTTCATCTAAATCAAAATTGTTTTCAACTTTAAACTCCTGAAACAGATTAATTTGGCTGGTTAATACATGCTCATTTGGAGTTTTTTTTTCATATTTTTTGTGGAAGAAACTTGTCTTTCGGTTTAATGCACAGAATGGAGGATTTCACTCCAAGTTGTTCCCACGAATGGCTCCTGTTGGGAAAAGTTACTGATCTGATCTCTCTTATGCCTCCATTTACGTTTCTAGCAGTGCTGTAGCTCCATCTACAGGTGGTATCCTTTCATGCAGCAAAGAACTCTGGGTGACCCCTCTGTAGTCACTGCTGATGTATAGCACATTCATCTAGCTCAGTCTTAGTGAAAAACACATCTAAAGGCAGTTATTTTATGAAGATTTTAGCTGTCAAATTTTCCTCTCTCTCAGAGAAAGGAACATGCTGTTGTCAAACTCTTTAAAAGCCCAGGTCCTCAGCTCATTACTGTAGCATAAACAAGAAGAGGGGAAAAAATCCAAATTCAATGTTTGTATTTCCATTCACTGATGAAAATGTTTATGAGGATTTGCCAAAACTTTGTTTAAAATGCATGACAAAGATTTTTCTTTCTTGTTCTTGCTTTTCTTTTTTAAGTACATTACCTAATTAGAGAGACTATTTTATAACTGCAATCCATTGGTGGAAAACTGAAGGTAACTTCAAACACGAACTCTGCTTATGAGTTTGCACAATCAAAACAAGCAACCTGCATTCACAAAATGCAACAATACTGCAAGAGTTTCTTCTTAAAGAAAAACCCTTGTTAATAGCATAATAAGTGAATGTGCACCTTTCTGAAACTATATATATATATATATATATATATATATATATATGTGTGTGTGTGTGTGTGTGTGTGTGTGTAGGTGTGTGTGTGTGCATGTATGTACAACTCAGTTATTCTTTCCACTCATTTAGCTTGAACCAAAGCAGTGATCCCTCATGCAAAATTTTAATACCTTACACACCCTAGACCAACAACCTCTCCATAATGCAGATATAAAATCTACATAAACAGGATAGCAGTGTAGACTACATGCTGTGCATAGGTCAAAAAACTGGCCTGTGTGACTGAGTGATATAATGGCTAAGTATTCCTGGTAAAGCACTACATGAGCATCCCGCAGTCCCAGTAAAAACCACAGCTGTGGTAATGCATTACAGGATGTATATAGTGTAAAAGGGTAGGACTGGTCTGCCTGCATGATAAATAATGTATTGTAATGTATATTATAGCTAGACCCACCGCTGCAGTGTTTCCAACTGCTATACCCTGAGAAGCCCTGCGCTGCCTGCCACTGTGGAAAAGAGCAGACACTAGTGGTATAATTATGCACATCTGAGAGGCAAGCAGAGGCCATCTGTCAATGTCTGAATCAGTTACCTTATTACCACTGCCTAAAGATATAAAGATAGGAGTGGGAGCTGCTTTCATTAAAGCACATGGTGGCATGCTGCTTTAGACAGCTCCAAACAGTAACTTAATTGGAAATGATGACTTGGAGGAGGAGAAGTGACTGTATGGTGGACGCCTTTGGAGTGGGCAGGGGCACAAGACTGGATGGTGGCATGGCACCAGGCTTGTAATGACAGTCAGTCAGGACCTTGTAGTTGAACTCATTGACAGTGAGGCGGCAGCGGAAAGAGTTTTTCCTGTGGCAATATTTACATGTGATTTACATGTTTCATTGTGCTTGTTGAGGCTATGATAAATCATTGAAAAAAAGAGCTTTTCACTCACTGTACTCTCAGTCTGCTGATGAGTGGGTGATGAATAACAATGCCAGATTCCCTCTCTTTGGGCAATTCTCACCATGCACCTTCGACACTTAGACTATTTGAAGCACACCTCTTCAACAGGCACAGGAGTACTCTGACTACTCTGTTACTGTCTGCTTTTAAACATATCAACCGGCATATTGGCATTAGAGTCTGCAAACATGCCTGTTCTTTCAAATAAATGGATACGCAGTTATATTCAATGTTGCAAGAATTACCATTTTCACTGACAGTGAACAGATTATACACAGCTAGGGAAAAAAAATGGGAAGCACTACACTGCGGTAACTATGACAATCATGATGAGAAAAGTGAGTGTGAGTCTTTTTCCTTAATTCTAAAATCTGCTGAACTCTTAAACAGCAGGTGGAGTAGAAGTGGAAATGAAAGATTAGAGTGTACCACCCTCACTCCCATTGCCCGCGGAGGATCTAATTATAGGTGGAAGAAGATGGCCCCATCCCGCTGACCTGTCACCTGTCAGCCTGCCTATCCTCCTGCTCTCCTGCCCATAACCATGCCTGCACGTCTGCCTCCATGTCTCTCGCTATCTCGCCCGCACTCTTACTGAACTGTCTTCCTCTTACTGTGCTCCAACTTTGTTTCCCAGATAGTAGCCTGCCTCCCACTCTCCTTATACAATTGCCTGCATTGTTCTCTGCCTTCCTGTCTGTGTGTCCGCCTGTCTGTCTGTGTGCCGTGCTGTTCTAAAGGCTGTGATACATTGAGCCTGGCCATTGCCTGGGGGGATTTGCACCTCAGGATCAGTGAGAAGGGCTTATAGAATACACCAGGTATGAGTTGCATGTCATCCTGAGACAGAGCAGACAGAAGAAAGGCGGTGAAAGGAGAATTCTTCACACACCCTGTCTGTGACCGCTTCCTCACCCTGACACAGCGCTGGCAGGGCTTTCATGGCAAGTGTACACTCTTAATCATGACATTACATGTGCTGTACTGCAGGGGATTCACTGGGTGCTTTAAGATTATTTAAGCTTAGGACCTAAGATCACATACCCTCATTAAAAACAGCTAAACAGAGACATTTAAACAAGGTTCAAATCTCAGAGGCAGACTGTCACTACTCCACCCAAGGAAGCTGAAACTGTGATCCTGCTTACACCATCCCCTGGGTTAGAAGGCTTTACTAAGAAGTCAGATGTACAAACGCCCAAACCCCACACCTTCAAATACACTCTAATGTCATCAGAACTGAAGGAAAGCCAAGTGGGGTTTGATTTAAAGGATAAATCGCATCCATCACATACACATGGTATAAAAACAGAAGGCAACCATTGTTTTTCATGGGAAAAAGACCAGCAGAGAGAAAAAATGGCTAAACCAAAGATTATCCTCAACATCTAATTCACATAAAATGAAAGAGTTAAAACCGGGCTGCAGTGAAATGGGACAAAACTTGTTCGCCCCAAGGCTTAAAGAGAGTTCATTAACGTGCGGCAATGACTTACCAGAAAGGCTATTAGACTCCGTTGCGTGCTCTCCCACTGAAAACAGCTTTTAATGTACTGTAACGTGCACAGAACTGCTGTGCTGATTTTTCGAACCCGATATATATTCTGGGCAAGAACCTAATGGGAAATAATTGGAACAAAACACCAGTTAGTAACATTTGATACTGGACAAAATGTTTACGACTTTGCAATGAGGTTGAATCAGCTTTACAATCCCTTATTTGTGGCTATGAAGTGAAACCCCATGAAGCTAATTAGGCTGATTATAACCAATCTAAACTATGGACGTGAATAGATTTTCAGTAGCCAGTTTATTAGTGAGGCGTAAGGGGAAGCTTATGGCAGGCGTTTAGTTCCCTCTACAAAATTCTGCTAAAAATATCAACCAGGATCACCTTTTTGGAGAACTTCAGGTTTTCCTCCATTAATTTTGCCTCCTTTGGCTGGAAGGATTTGATACCAGCTCCTACCTGGAGCAAACAAAGAAAACAAATTAATACTCCAATTTAGCTACACTTTTAATCACACAATGTTAAAACCATTACCAAACTTGACCACATTCAGTTTGATCTTTACTTTGTTGTAGATGACCTCCAGCACCAGTGTTATGGTTCCTTTAGCTGCACTTTCCAAGCCTTCTTTCTTCAGTAACAAACATATCTCCTGGCCATTCTTAACCTTTTAGAAATCCAAAATATAAATACATAGATATTTTTACTTTCCAACTGATTTACAGTTTATATACCCAACATTTAATGCTAAGATATTTAAACACACTTACACTTAGTAAAGGAATGGCCACCTTCCCCAGAAAGTTTGGGGATTTGTCTCCATTTTCATCAAGGACAGTCAACTCCACCACTTCATTAATATCCTTAACTGGGCTACAAGTGAGTAACACAAATCTTATTAATGTCAAAATTTATAAAACAAAACAAAAAAAGATTACTTAATTTTTTCAAGATGTCTTACTTACAATGTAAAGGTTTTGTTCCACTCTGGATTTGGGTTCTTATAGATTGTATGAGTTTGAAGTTTACAGTTCCCGAGCTCAATAACACACAAGGGGTTGCTTTTTCCTGTAAACAGCAGAGATGGGTTAGTATTTAAGGCAAAGAAAAGGATATAGCTTTGAGAAAGAAAAGACGAAAAAGAATAGCTGATTACCATTAAGGTCTGTTGCAGGGAGATCATTTGCCTTGATTACGCTGACCTGAAGGAAGCCAACGTCTCTCATACACTTGTGAGAGTTCTTTAGGCTCTTAAAAAACAGAAAAATGTTACTCAAAAAGCTTTTTTAGGCATGATTACTAAATGTATTGCACAACACTGCTCTGTATATAACAGAATTAGATTAATCGTAGCAAAAATGACCCCATCTGCAGTTCCTGAATTCTATAACACACTATACATGAATTTCTTACTGAATCAATTGACATAAAGTTCATGACTGCTATCATGCTTTTTTTAACCATAAAAAATAATACAAAATGAGAAGCATACAAATTCATCCAGCACTTTGTCCCTCTCATCAGTTTTTGTCAAGGGAGCTGTTTCAATGTCACTGATGGAGACTCCCCAGCAGGGTCTTGGGGTGATCAGAAATACCAGTCTGCCTTTTCCTGGGTTCAGCACATGAGTGTAGAATTGCCTCTCATTATGTGCAAGACCCAATACGTCAACCTTCAACCTGACACACAAAAGAAGAATCACTCTACTGAAACAAGTTATAAGGCATTTAAATTCCTTAGAGGAGCCAATATGAACAAATTCAACATTACAAACCAGGGAATACTTACATTCCCCATGATTCTTCACTCTTCCTCCCTCTCTTTGAGCACACCTCCACCTGTAGCTGTTCATGGTTATCTTCGTACTGATTGAAGTCAAACTGTTCTCTCCACTGGGGATTTGCCTGAATGCAAAGGTTCTAAGGGCAGAAAAGATGTGGACTCAGCACATACAGTAACATGGAAACACACACTCACATACACACACACACTTTGACGCAGTGTCAGGTTTAATGCATTATCAGACTGAGCAGCTCCTGCATGACAGGTGGATTAAGTCTTCACTCAGTCCTACCAGAAAGAGGCAGGAGAGGAGAAAGAGAAGTATGTTGTGTGTATGTGTATCTATTTGTGTGTGCTTGTATGTGTACACCTCAGTAGCCACTGTGGGATTGTAAACACTGACAGCTTCCAATTAGAATCAGCTTTGTTCAACAAACAAACAAGCAGAGAGGAAAGCAGAGAGGTTTACAAAGAAATGACACGACAACACGAGACAAGTGCACCATAGAATCATCAGGGGGGAGGCCAACAAGTACAGGTAGATGAACAGGGCATGCTGGGTATGCAAATGAAGGCAATGAAGCCCAGCACCCGAAGCACAGTTAGAAGTGAGTGGCAGACTTGCCCAGTCTAATGAGCTGCCTCTGCCATGGCCCAGTGAGCCAAGGTGGAGGTGAGTCACTGGCAGGCGCCTGCTGGGAGAGAAAAGCGGGGAAGTAAGAGATAGGGGCTAGGAAGAAAGTTAAAGTCTAAAGAGCAGACGTTAAAAAGACAGAAGAGCATGCGAAAAGGGAGTATAGGAGAACTGCAAAAAGAGAAAGACTTTTAATAAGACCGGTCCAACCTTGCTCTTGTACTTTTGATCACCAAGGCGAAAGCGGACGTAAATGTCACCATGGCCATACTGCGGCATATCCTGTCCCTCCACCAAGGTGACACCAAGCACCCCAGTCCACATCTGGTTCTTAAGTTGATTCTTCTGTGTTTCAGCTGGTCGCTGTGCTGATGCGGCCTGGTTCTGCTGTGGGTCAAAGATACACAAAGAGATTTGCATTTATTTATTTTTTTTAAAGTAACATGCATGCTAGATTCTTTTTACATGCTCGTGCCTCAGCCTGGCATCTCATCATGTTCACGGAGTGCATGAAAGTAGGACAAAGGTTTACATTATACAGTGCATCTCTGTTGGTGCACATTAGCACATCTCTACTGACAGGCAAGCCACACCATGGCGGCTCCTGGAAAGAGAGGAAGAGAGGGACGTCAGTGAGCAGCCAGATGTCCCTGGCTGTGACAGTCCCACTCATCACTGGCTCCCAGACTGAGTGTGGGGAGGCAGGACACTTGGCATACTGCACCAGAGACAGCAGGCAGCAGTGAGTAATGATGCAAACCACACAGCTCTCTCATCAGCAAATTATGCATACATGAAGTATATATGGCCAGCATCAGAGTTTATGGCATGTTAGCAAATTTATCCAGTTTTAATTTAACCAATAAAGTGAATAAGGCAAAGCTATAAAACTGACCAAGGTATTGGGCTTTCAAGAATTCTTCAAGAGCAGCAAATAATCCACTTCTCCTGCCGTGTTACAGAAGGCATGTGAGAGAGAGAAAGAGAGAGAGAGGGACCTTGATATGTTTCCATGTTAGAGTTCCCGTGAGGCCGTGCGGTGATAGGCCAGGGCTGTAAAAACAAACAGCACAGAGGTTGTGTAGGGCTGACTGTAATTAAAGCGAAGGAGCGTAATCTGCTCTAGCTTCTTTGATTGCCCAGCTCCTTCAGCTGCCCCAGCGATGCTGCTTCAAACGGCCCCACTGCAACTCCCCTGCCACTCCGGCCCCTCCTTGTAGCTACAGGGTCACAACCCACATTGCCACCCAATCCGGAGGGGATCAAAGCACATCTCAGGGACCTGAATTAACATGGAATACCACAGGCACAGCCCTATAAATATCAGCCCCTTCAAAAGAAGAGGAACAGAGGGAGTGGAGGAGCGATATAAAACAGGCCTCAGCCAAGTCATCCCAAGTGTTTATCTTGGACACATTTCTATCTCAGCGGCCAATAAAACAATTCCACTTAACTGTAAGTGGCCCCTAAAGAGAATCTATTCCTGGTCTTAAAAGGGCTGTGCGATTGCTTCCATATGGTGGGACAGCATGGGGACAAGCATGATGAGCTCAGACCCAGGTCCATTTGGCTGGTATCTCAGCACTGTCCATCCACAGCTGTGATATTACATCCTAACATCTGGGTTATTGCCCACTATGCCTGGGAATTATCAGCCTTGCCGATCTTAGTCATCCCACACTGGCAGCATGCCTCCAACAGCCAAGCACCCCCCTTCCACTTCTCCCATACGCCCCCTCCTGTTTGAAACACTGTCACACAGCAGAGTTTTACTTAGGCACTTGCAATTCCCTGTCTCTGTGGTGGTAACACAGAGGGAGAAAATGATGTTCTGACAGAGGGGGAGTAGAGCTGCAAGAGCTGGGTATTCAGCACTTCCAGGATAGGTGTTAAATACAATAAGATACTGTATGTTTTTCAAAAATGAAATGGGGAAAAATGGCATTGTTACATTGTTAAATTAGCACTGTGATTTAGGCAGCAGAACATCGTGCAGAGTCCCACCACACATTTCTGTCTCCCTTTGAGTATATTTAACCATCTGTAGTGGATAACCTACAATGTGTATGAAAATGGCATTCATTCCTTTGTCATCTAATTTAAAATTGAGACTGCCTACTGGACCATCAAGAGACTGAACAGTGGCAGATGTAGTGACAGCATAGGTGTGAAAATAAACCCAATCACTGCAGTGTGAGTCCCCAACAGCAACCCTCCTATTTCACTCTGAATCTAATTACTGCTGCAATATATTGAAAACCACTTGAGGAGAGATGGAACTTTGTTTACCACAAAACCAAATACTGCGCTATAATACTCATCAAAAGGCTCTTTCATGACAACATATTCAGTCAATATTGTTATTTTGGTTTTGATCAGAATGTGATATCGTACCATACTTTCTTTATACAAAATAATTCCAATGAAAATAGTATGCATTGCTAAAAATGTTAACTATAAACCTGAAAAGAAATAGGCTGGGATGATAACGAGGTTACACACAAAAGCCTGAGTCCTGAACATATGCCTCAGTCTTTGTTGCACCATTGCACAGTGAGCTACTGCCCCCTAGTGAGTTAGTTCAGGCTAACCAGAAGAGCTAATGAGAAAATGAAAAAGATGATGGCATTCTGGACTCAATTTGGAAAATCAAGCTTAAAAGTGAATGTGAACATTTTAAAGTCCTTACCTTATTCTTTTTTGGGCCAAATCTCTATAAATGTAAAAGAAATGCATAAATCAATAGATAAAATCAAGTAAGTTAAGGATAAAGAAATTTATTCAAAAACACTTGTCATATGTGAAATATTCTTACTGGGCCTTTTTTTATGGTGGCATCTCTAAACATTAAGCAGACTTCAACAACAATGACTCCCATGTCATCTTCTTTACTTTTTGGATCTTCGAGAGGCAACTCCATTTCCTGTTTTCTGGGAGGAGAAAGAAAGGTTTAGAAGTTAAAAGCTGAAAGCCACTTGTGCATAATATTATTTCTAAAATATACAAAAATATATTACTCACTTGTGCAATTCAAGCTCTCTCAGACAAATAATGCTGGAACCCATGAAATCATCAGAGGTTCGGTTTTTATCATAGACCTGCAATATTATTCCACATATTATATATATTACATTAAACTTCTTATGATGCTGCATTTAAATTGAAATTGTGTGTTCTGGCACAAGTCCAGTGTAACCAGAAAATCCTCTTATGTTCAAGCAATGCCTACCCGAACTTCCACATTATGATCTCTGTCTCTGAGAGGGTGAGAGAAGGTCTCGTTCCACCGAGGATTCAGATCTTTATAAACAACTTTGCTTTTATAGAACTGTTTTCCTTCAAGTTTGAACTTCACATAAGGATCACTGGTGCCTAAAATTAAATATAAAGAAGAGCAAATCAGCAAGACAGTGTTGTGTAACACAAGTGGTAATACTATAAGAGTTAAATTATTAATTACTGCCACTGTTTAAATGCTGATTTAATGACAGCATATAGAGGGATGGAAATTAATAAATTAAAAGGTATGTTAGCACCATGTTGCTATAAAAATGTCACTGTGTATGAAAACGCACATTCATATACACACCCTTCCCCCATGACTGAAATATTTACGGAGGAGGTGTACCCCACACATGGCAAAAACAGAAGAATGTAACTATTTAATTGTCACAGGGTAGAAACACTCGCCAGCATGAGGCAACCAAAAACCAAAATCTAGAAGCAACCAGTGTTAATCTCCCAAGCCTGTTAAGAAAGTCTGTCTGTGAGTGGGGTGGGGGTATGGGACTTCTTTGTTTCTGCAATTGCATGCAGATTGGCCAAAAAATGAAAGCCAGCCCCATGCCTTCATTTGTATAGGGGAATAAAGGGGTGCTTGAGAGAGCCTGCAGGGAGGCTTGAATCACATGACAAAGGCCCTGTGGGGATGGGCTGTCAGGCCTGTCAGCTCCCCACTCCAAATGAACATCTCGCAAAGGCAGGCAGGACCCACAGCAGCTCCACCCTGCCAGCCTGTGACAGGGAAACCTCCAGGCAACTTGACAGGAGGAGAATGTGGCAGCTAGCAAGGAGAAAGGCTCTGGCATGACTGAGAATGGTGACGATGGAAATTAATGGGAAAAAAGGGAAGAACAAAAACCAAGGAATGAGGGCTGTTGGTGTGGGTCTTTTTAGAATATGTAATGACAATGTATGCCATTGGTGAGGCTTTGGCACAGTGTTGATTGTTGGGCAAACAGTGGAGAGATAGGGGGCGTGTGGGGATTGCATCATCATGGTGCCATCTTGTCAGGGAAAGTAAGGTCTCAACTAGCTTAAAGTATGGCGGGCACTTGGTTTGGAAAATCTTCTGCAACCAAGCCCAAACACAAAACAGCATCATTTCCAGCAGAAAGTTCCATCACCATGTAGATGGTTGCCCAAAGTGAAGGGCAACAGCAAATATAAACATTATTTAAATTGAAAAGCCTAAGGGTTTCAATTTTAAATTAAATAATACTGACATGGTTTTACAATGCTCAAAAGTCACTTTTACAAGCCCAGTTCTAATATTTATTTTACTTTGCAAAAATCATGTTCAAATCCAAAAGAAACTGCCAAAATGTCTGTAAATTCTTATTCTTTATTGGCCTTCACATATTTCTTCCTATATATTGTATTTCAATTTATGACCACTTGAGGGTGCTGCTTTCCCAGAGCAAAAACTCTGGCTTAGGCTTCAGGGTAAGAAAAAAATCATCTTTCATAGATCAATACCACGGTAAAGGGAAAGTAAAGTCTTAACAAACCAAACAGTCACCAAAATAAAACAATTTAAACACATTAAAATTCATCATTAAAATAAACCACCATTCAAAGTTCCTTATCGATTTTATAACTGGACATGATAATAATAACTGCTACTAAAGCATGGCCCTATATGTATTACTTTAGAAAGATTATATTAAGCTACAGAAATCCAAAAGATATCAGTAAACTAATTTAAGAGATAAATAGTTGTTGTTTATGACATCTCGGTATAGAGAATTTGAGAGGTGAGGTTTAACTTTTCCTCTTAATATTTATGGGCAAAAGTTGTTGTATAAGTCACAATACCAGAAGTTTAATGTCCAAACTGTGTGTTCTTCTTCAGATTGTGAGTCTTTTGTCAAACTGGCTTGACTGCATATTTTTATAATGTTCTTCTTTGAACACGCATAACATCCCAAGAGATGGCATTCTCACCAGTAAACAAAAGCTTTAACTGAACCTAGCTGAAGGGTAACACACTTTCTATTCACAACTTTCCACTGTTCAGCTGGCTAACAATGAGGTACCTGCTGTTGCTCCCTTGTATTCCCTCAAGGGGCACATGTGCTGTGGCACAGATTTCATGTAGGATGCCCTTCCTGACACAACCCTTTCATTAGGCTTGTGACTGGCACCAGAAGCACACTGGATTGTGACCCTTATTCCAAGTTGTGAACCCAGGATCTTTTGTATGTAAGGCAAATGTGTAAACCTCCACACAAAAGAAAGAGCCTGGCTGGCTTAAAACAACAGCAAAGTTAACAAGATCTGTATGCACTTTCTAGATTTTTCTATGATTCTTTGATTCATTTTATTCAAGGGTTCTTTAAGAACACAGAAAGAACTGCACTGTATACAGGAAGCTGATATAGAACCTCTTGTTGCATAAAGATCTAGCTAAGGATGTTTAGAAAACTCAATTATAAGAGTAGGATTCAATGTATGTTAGCTTATTCAAAATTTCAAGATCTAAATGAGACATTGTCTTAGTTTTACAAACTGTAAAAGGTCAGGACTTTACTTTATGGATCACCTGCAGGTTTCTGACCTACCAGAACGCTTGTCTCTGATGACCAGGTTTCTGCCTCGCTTTAGGTTGATGCTCAAGAGGTATCTCTGGAATGGGCCAGGTATTTGGATCTCAGATCCTCCTGGCATAACATCCTGTGGATAATCATCTACATTTATATGCTTTTTTCATACCAGATGTTTTGCTTACTTAAACAGAGACAACTCAGTAAGTACTCACAGTGTTTTCATCAAAGTAGTCACACGCTTCACTGCACATCTGTATATGCAAAGAATCCAGTTTGTTAAAAAAAATAATGAAAAGAGCACATTCAGTCAAGTCAAGAACAGCTGAGATGTCTAGGTTTGTGTAGTGTATTATTATTATTTTTATTTTTTATTTTTTAAAGGTGTCTATCCACAGATCTCTTTTAGAAAAGAAGTGTGTCCACAAGAGTGTAAACAGTGCTGATAGAGGTAAAAAGTGTGAAGCGCATGAGAAAGTGCCATTTTAGTTAACCATTTTATGTTCTTTTAGAGTAAATAACACATTGTCTAGTAGCACAGGTTTTCAGCTATTTATTGGTTTGTTTGCTTTTCTATTTTTATCTTAGAGGCATCTAGACAAAAGAGGATGTCTTGGTTTCAACTACACCCAAGGACTGTATAAGTCAAATTCCAGGTAGTCGCTCTATTTTGCACACCAACCAGCTTTTGATGTTTTGTCACTGGAGTCAATTGTTACTGTAGTTAAAGGCATGACACGTAAAAAAAAAAAAAAACTCCAAGTCCAGACTCAAGCTT